>JABXWE010034996.1:0-20315 GCA_014611495.1 Limonius californicus
GACCCTGCCTGAAAACTGCGCGATGAGGGAAAATGCATTGTACGTAGCATTGCCCTGATCTTTGCCACACTCGATCTCGACCCTCAGAACTGTTCTCGAAGTCTCTTTCTTACCGTACATTTGCTAATATTGGTGCCATATACTTCCAACTGACAACTGTTTATCCTAACTGCAGTAGTATGTCTATTTCTTAATAAGGACGAAACAATAAAACGGTCCTCCCGCTTTGAGGTGGCTCTCTTCGTCCTGATCCTGATCTTTTTCCAAGTAAATTGATCTCCTAATACCGTTGCCATAGTCGTTGATCTCTAGAATGGCGGCACCCAAAGGTGCCACAACATATCGTTGACTTCACACATCTTCAACCAGAGCAATAATTTCAGCTGTTCTTGTTGTTCGATCGTCTATTTTACTCCGTTCACACCTCTAGACGTGAAGGTTAACATTCATATTTTACTATCGTTAAACATTACCCTTCTATAGTTTTTCCACAACCGTAGATTGAATTTAGCGCTGTAGATTTTACCAATATAAATAATAGCAACAACTACGAATGTAATTGACGAACTCGGAAAAGTAATATTCATTGAAGATTTATCAGTTTGTTCTAGAGCTAGACCAAAACATCAATAATTATTGGAAATTCACAGGCAACATATATAACATTATAGTTTGCCGCGTAACTATGTATTAATATAAAATCAGATTAATCTAAAAACAGAGAATGTGTAGATTAGTTTAGTTTATATAACAAGCTGATAAATAAATTTCAAACAACCTGAACTATTTAAGTGGGGCCGCGGTAGAGTAGTGGCCGAGGCTCTTGTCTTTGGAGTTTTTCCACCGAAGTCGCTTCGGTTCGATTCCCGAGCACTGCACTTTCCCAGTGTATTCAAGGGTGAGGCATGTTATGCCCGTTATATAGCACGGGATGTGCTTAGTCGGGTTAAGCTGGGTGAGATGGAAATGATAGAGTTACCAAAGAGTTACATTTGGCAACTCCATTATTAAAATAATAATAATCTTCCTTACCCGATTCTGGTCGATTTGATATAAGAACTTTTCAGAAAGGTTTACAGTAATATCTGCTTCATTTTGCTATTTTATGATTTAATATGTAATTTTAATTATATTATTTGTTATTTTTTGTGTTTTTTTATATGATTCCTTTCTACCGCAAGATAGGAGAGTCGAACCATCATGATACGAGTACACTATGAAAGAATACAAATGCAACTGCAAATTAAGTAGTAGTATTGCATATACGTAGAAATCTACATGAATTCATTAAGTAGTAATGTTTGGACAATCCCTGATGAACATAGTAAAGTAAGTCTCAAATTCCGCGCAATATACCTGTGTAGGTGACATTGAAATGTACCATACAACTTCGTTATTTCTAATAGTAAAATTAGCTCATTTTTAAATTCGATGATACTTTTAAGCTAATTTTTATATCACATTGGTTTACTGATATACTATTTTTCGTCCTCCTCTTGACCTTTTTGTTGGCCTTCTACGCCATCCTCCCTCTTTTTCAGACTTCCTCTCTTCTGCTGTATTTTCCACTTTTCATTCCTCTTCTTCTCACTTCCTTGTATCTCTTCTTGTTTTCTCTTCTTTCTTCATCTATCTGTGCCTTGTTTCCTTATTATCAGTTTTTATTCTCTCGCTCCTTTTTTATATGCTCTTATCTCTCTATATCTGACTCCATCTTACTATATCTATATTTTCTTAGCATCTTTACATGCTTTCGTGTATCTTGCGTCTTTTACTTTCTCTTTTCTTCCGCTTCTTGTTCTCTTTTCCTTTTCACGCTGTCCGCTTTCTTCTTCTGTAACCTACTAATTGTTGCTTCTTACGCTTATTAGAAGGTTTGAGAGCTCATTCCATATTAATTGTATGCTGTTCCTGTCCTGTTGCCTTCTTTTTATATTTTCTTTTTCTCTATTTTTATATCTTTATCTGTATACATATCCCAATCTTTTCTTTGATATGCCTCTTCTTGTAAGTCTTCCTTCTTGCACCTTCTTCTTGTAGTAATTCTGTATCTCATTTCAACTCTTCGTTTATCTTGCTATTTTCTAGTTTGCGTAATTTTCTAGTCTCATCAGCCTGATAGTTTTTTTTTTGCATTTAATCGTTACCCTGTTTTTCATTCTTTGCGAAATTCAGGGAAATTGTATTGCATTTACCATTATAGCTCATGACGGAAAGTCATGAAGCTTTAAATCCAATTGAGCTGCTTTTCTAAACCATGGACAGCTGCTAATCAAATAAGAAGGCCGACTGAATCTCAGTATCGACCAGTCTCTTTCCAAAACTACAAGTTGAGAACTAGAGGAATGCGAGAATTATTCATTGAACTATAGAACGGACAGGATTCGCTGTTGGTGTTGAGTAGTTTCTTATGCCCTAGAAATATATTTTATTTTGCTTCCAATTTTTAATTTACTGGACTTAGAAGAGCTAGTTCTCCGTAGAAGTAGTTTTATTGTTGTTAGCTGTCTTCAAACTTGGGGTAATCCTTCAGAATGATTTGTGCTTGAAGTTCCTCTGCAGGTGTTTTCGGCAAACCGTGAAAAATTGCTGTTAATATAAAAGCGAAAGCTGTCGTAATCCTCTGAAGAATTGAACAATACGTCCTTGTCAGGCTTTATTAAATTTGGCCCGAAGGAAAGATAATGTTTAGGAATCACGCTATATTATAAACTGACAAACTTTTAAAGTGCCAGAACTATTGCAATGCTTACTTGTTCGGTAAGGTTGTCTGACAAACTGTTATTTCGCATATCAGGACGAGTGTTATTGCTGTTAAGAATTAAACTTCCCCGAATTCCATACGTTTAGAACTTTCAAGCAAGCGACGGTTAAGTTGAGTTTAAAGTGCCATTTAAACGTTTGTTTTGCTTTGATTTTATATAGCAGTCGTTAAAGTTGGACTGATACTTATTCCAAGAGTATTAACATGAATACATCCTGCATATACAGTTTCCAATAAGTTTGTCGACATAGAGATTCGTGTATTGTAGAAAATAGATAATAGGTTTAAATATGCTACTCTTGCAAAATTTTGATTTGAATGTAATCTCCGAGAGAAAGATTGATTGTACCACATTAGTTTAAAAGTTATGGCCGACAAATGGAATTATACGATTTTTAATTTTATTTTACTATAACATTACGTCGAAAGCAATTTTTGGAAATTCTTAGTAGATATTATTATTGATGTGATGGAAGACTTTGGATTATTTCATTGATATGTATTTATATACCGGATGTCAATCCGAAACGTACAATGTGCTATATCTCTGAGAGTAGAAGAGGTATTGAAATTTTCTAGAGACCGTTTGTACAACATGGAGAAGGACCATCATGACTTATAAGCTAGCTTTCCCCATTCAACCCGTTAGGTTCTAGCTGTCCAACAAAAAAGTTTGAAATGATAACACCCACCTTGCAAAACCTTTTTGAAAAGTTCTTGCAAAATGCTATTCAATAATAGCAAACATTTTTTCAACCTGGAAAATGGAATAGTGTTACGGGCCAAACGAGCTTTTCCGTCGACGCGCAACAGGATAGGTGGAAAAAGGCCTACAGCATAGCTCAGAGGAGGGGAGTTCACGGAAACCGCTTACAGGAGGAAATCTTCCTAGTTGTGTACAGGATATGTCGAAAATTAACGGGCGCCACCTTCCAAAAAACAGTTAATTGCAGGTTCTCGTGGAAGGCCGAGAAGCAGCTTACGGGAATCGAACTCGCCTTTATTGTGCCTTCTCCTGTTTATAAAGCTTACAAAGTTCATGCATACACAAATATAAAATATACAAGAATAAAAGATGTAATAAATTTCAAAACACATATAATTAAACTATTGAGAATAAATGACGATAAAAAAAATGACAGCAAATGGTGATATTATAGTTCACTACTACAACCGGTTAAATTGAACGCCGCCCCTGGCTTACGGCATTTAAATTCTCCAAACAAATCTACGTGGCCAGTGGCGTCTGAATTCACAAGAATAATACAATATATAATTACTTTTTATAATTAACATCAAAAGAAAATGACCATCGGCGACTGAAGGTCGCCTTTTGTTTGTCGCATGGAAAAAAAAGGTTCAATACCTTGAATTTTCAAAGTGAAACGCGTAAAAGGTTTTTTTTTCACAACACAAAAAAACTAGTTCTTTTACCTTGACTTTCGGTGAACAAAGTAGAGAGAGGCAGGCACAATTTTGGGGTGTTTTTGTGTTCCTAAGAAGCAGGGAAAATCCACGGGCACGCCCCTGAAGACGGGATCGGATGGAGTCGACGTTAAGGGCCAAAACTTCAATGCGTTCAGCGCAACAACGGCACTGCCAGAGGGACAGGAAATGGGCTCGATATTAATCCGCCAAAGGCGATCGGCAATTTCGCAATGAATTGCTTTTCCAGGGTTAAAATTCCTGCGTGTTTCTTTAAATCCGACACTTGTTGATGGTTCTGTTCACCCCACGGTGAAAACAGCGATACGAAATTCACGCGATGGACACCCATCGAAAACATAAACCGCCCCTGCAGTACTTGATTAAGGTGCTTATCGTCAGCGACCGGAGTCGAAGGAGATGTTAAGTCGACTGCGGAGGAAAGGCAACGCGAACCTGCATTGCCCAAAAACACAGAATCCCAAGAATTGTTGTTGTTGGCAAATCCAGCCTACTAAGGGAACTTTCAAAGGCTTTGCGAAATTGGCCTCCAATAACTAAATCTTAAAAGAAAATAATATAGCGATCGACTTAAGAATTGCAATTAAAATAGAATTTTGATTCCTATGAAGCGGCAATTAAAATATGACTTTAATTCGTATGAAGTGGCACAATCAAATGAACATAACAATAGCCTCCAAGATCTCCATATTTGTCCCCATTAAACTTCTTTTCATGGGGTCACTTCACACTTTTGTCTACAAAACCCAATCTTCAATGTCGTACCACAACGTTGGCGTTACCATTTGAAATTTTTTGTAGGGCAAATTTAGGGCCTAGGGGTTTAATGGAGAAGGTTACCTTATGAGTCATGATGAAGCCTCCTCCAAGTTGTACAAATGGTTTCTAGGAATTTTCAATACCTGATTTTCTTCCAGAGATATCACATATTATACTTTTTCATATTGGCACCCAGTATATGAACTTACCATGCGGTGAAGTTTCGATTTTTAATTAATAATTAATTTATCTGTTCACTTAACCAAAATTACTACAACGTAAAGAATATTAATCATAATTTCCAAAATAATACAGCAATAAAGTTTGATTACATTACTGCACACAAGGTTATCATAGTAGGGTAGTTAATTTATGTTTTGCTTGGTGTCTGTGATGAAATGTGTGAATGCTGTTGTTTTAATTAATATAATGTATTCCCATATCCAGTGCATTTGATATCCGGAGAACAGTATAATATGTAAATGTGTTACCCTTGTATATGTTGCATATTTTCGACAAGTGCTGGTTATGTAATGGAATTTTAATAATAATATTATTCTTATTATGTAGATGAAGAAATTATAGAAGTTTGCCGAAAACACATTTTATTGCATTGTGTAAAACCTATGTCCGCTTTCCCAAAAGAGTTAGTTCTAATAAAATTATACAGTCTAGAAGAAACAGGTGCACCGATAAATACACACATCGATTGTTACGAATAGAACGTCATGTGGAGTACAGTGCTGTCACCCGAATTATTTACTTGAGCTGTGTGTTCTTTTTTTTTGTAATGGTTGTGTGTTTGTAATTTAGTATCACAGGTACGTGCTCAGTGACCGTGCATCTAATTAAGTGTTCAGCAGTGTGCTCTTAATTTATTATTAACATTGTGTGATTCTAGATTATTTTCACAATGTAAGCTCAGCGACGGTGCTGTGAGTACATGATTAACTATACAGTATTGCGCTATTAATTTACTGAAATAGTTGTGAGCTTCTAACTGTGAGTACCTTGTTATGTTAATCTGAATGTGCCCTCCATCTGGATTGGAGCAGTATTCTAATTGCCGCTTCATAGGAATTAAAATTCTATTTTAATTGCCGTTCTTATGTCGATTGCAGTTTTCGTTATTCTTCTTTTAAGATTAAGTTATGAGGGGCCAATTTCGCAAAGCCTTGAAGTTCCCTTTGTAGGCTAGATTTGCCGATTAATGTTTTGTCTGTACCTGAACCTGGACGCTTTCTGCGAATTTACGTGTTATTTCCTTCCAGAACTATTTCATCATATTTCGCAATATGGCGTAATATTTTTGACCGACGCATGTTCGCGTTGCGTTTAGCTCTTCAGTCGGTCTTCCACCTTCGACTCCGGTCTACCAATTCCATCTGCGGGACCGTTAATAAATTAAGTACTGCAGGGGCGCCTTTATGTTTTCGATGGGTATCCATCGCGTGTAGTTTCGTATCGCTGTTATCACTGTGGAGTGAACAGAATATCGACAAGTGTCCGATTTAAAAGAAGCACGCTGGGATTCTGAACCCTGGAAAGGCAATTCATTGCGAATTTGCCTATCACCTTTGGCGGATTATTATCGAACCTATTGGTTGTGTGAACCTTTTTTTTATACAACAAGAAGCGACCTTCAGTAGCCGATTGTCCTTTTTTGTATTACTAATTGTAAAGAGTAATTTTTGTTATATTGTGTTATTCTCGTAAACTCCGACGCCACTGGCCACGTAGTTGTTTGGAGAAGGGAAATAACGTACGCCAGGGACGGCCAGTTCCTCCTCTCGAACGTTTTTGCAAGCTTTCTAAACAGAAGGGAGGCACAATAAAGGTGAGTTCGATTCCCGTAAGCTGTCGGCTTCTCGGCCTTCCACGAGAATCTGCAATCAGCTGTGACTTGGAAGGTGGGGCCCGCTAACTTTGACCCACTCTGTACACAACTAGGAAGATTTCCTCCCGTAAGCGATTTCCTTGAACTCCCCCTACTCTGCTGAGCTAAGCTCCAGGCCTTTTTCCACCTATCCGGTTGCGGATCGACGAAAAAGCTCGTTTGGCCCTAACAACCTAATTAATTATTCAGCAGTGCGTTTTTATTTTATTGTCACAATTGTATGTTTCTAACGTATTATCACAGGTACGTACTGGATGACGCCGCTGTGAGCCCCTAATTAAGTGTTTATCTTCAACTTTGTAACTATGTGCTCAGTAACGGTGTTCTGAGTACTTAAATCAAGTATTAAGTATTTTGCTCTTAAATTGCTGACATAATAGTGTGCTTCTGGTATATTATCACAGGTACATGCTCAAGGTGTGGTGGTAGCTTTCTGAATAAAACGTCGATTCTGGCTTGGGTTGGAAACCTAAACAGAACTATGCAGATTTATAAAAATCTTGTCTGCAACCCACCACACACAATTTCCCAATTCGGCTTGCAACCGTGGGATCTTAATGCTAAAAACCTTCTCTGGAATTTCTGTCGTTCGGATTCGACGTTAAACTGTAGGTCCGCCGTGTTTCTACCTTAGCGCTGAGGAAAAACACGAGGCAGAGAAGAGGCCGATGCCCAGCAGTGGGACGGAAAGGCTGTTGATGATGACATGCTCAATGGCGGTACTGTGAGTACCTATAAGTATTTAGTATAGGGCTTTCAAATTACTGTCATAGTTGTGTGTTTCAAACTAAGTCCTCAGTGTCGGTGCTGTGAGTACCTAATTAAATGTTTAGTATTGCGCTATTAATTTACTGTCGCCATTGTGTGTCTCTAATTTCTTATCACAAATACATGCTCAATAACGGTACTGTGAGTACATTATTAAGTACTGACTAATGTGATCTTAATTTACTCTCAAAGTTGTGTGCTCTTAATTCTTACAAGCTATGTGTTTCTGGTTGATTATCTGGATTAGAATTTTTCGGTAGATTAATCCTTATTTTACTGGACTATATGAAGTACATTTCAAGCAAAGAAATACGACAAATATTAGGATATAAAAATATGGCAAAAAGACAACGCCAACGATTGAAAATTCTGGAGAGGCCAGTCATATTTATAGCCTCCTGATGTATTCCGACAAAGTCCCTCTATTGTAAACGAATATAATGAAAGTGAGTCTAATAATCCTCATCGAAATATGCCTTTGATATGCCGGATTCAATTCCCAGAGAAACGCCTTTGAATTATTTAGCAGGCTTCTAAACAAAATAATACGGTCTTTTATTTGTAACGATACAAGCCAGCATCCCGTTTGAAGGCCACTTTAGAAAAATCGTTAAATGTTTAGTTCCGCCAGAAAAGAGCTGTCTACACCAAACCTACCTTGAGGTTGTAAATTCACCAACTAAATGAGAAGCACGAACATCGAGTGCACTTGAAATAGAAAAAAGGGAAAATGGACGACAGCATTCCAATATTTGAGAAAACACTCACCCAATTAATTTTCGAGCTCGTTTCACGAGCTCCTTGGAAAAACATGCTCTCGATGCCGCTACATCTATTAAGTCAACAGAGCATGGCGTGGTGGCGAGAGTTAAACAAGAATTATTGTGTTTGGTTATGCTCGGCAATATGAGAGGTTCGGAAATTGCGCGTGAAAAATTCACCCTTGCCGTTATGAAGGTGCTTTAGAATTGATCAGCCACACTCTACGTTTTCATAAAGAACGCTAATCGAAATCTTTCCGTATTTTTATTATTATTGCATTTATTTTAGTATTTAAAAAGAATCTCACGCACAAATATGAAGAGACCGTTTCTCTGTATAATATTTATTTCAACAGAGATTAAGTTAAGCCCAAAGAAGGTTTTCAGCAAAATTAAAAAAAAATCCAGGAGCGGATAGCAATTCAGATAGCGTGCATGCGTAAATTGACCATCGACCATCATATTGTGGGCTTACGTAGAACACAACATAGTGATTCAGGGGAAAATACAAGCCTACCACTCGAGAAATGGGTAACCCAATATACATTATACATATCACAACGATATCTAATTTGCGTTGACGGTATTATGAATCACATATGTCTGTTTGGTATATGTGGAATTTGATTCTACTCAATGAAGATGAACATACCTTCGGTATGATAATAGATATTAAACTCAACTGAAAATACCACATAGAAAACTTAGCAGCAAACTATCAAAAGCAGCCTAATTAAAAGTCTGGTATATCAGCAATGGAGTGCAGGCTGACAAACACTTCTAACACTATATAGAGCTTTGGTTAGATCAAGATTAGATTATGGAAGGATAATTTATTCCTCGGCAGCCCCCTATTTCCTGAACATACTGAACACAATACATCACGCCGGGGTACGAACCGCTATAGGAGCATTCAGAACCAGCCTCGTCGACAGTATATTAAATAAAGTTGGAGAAATGCTATTAGACCTAAGAAGAGAAAAATTGCCACTACAATATATAATCAAAATTGCTGCTATACAAGAACACCGTAAGCATTACACCAGTAAAAGTGCAACAGAGAACCAAACAACCCCTTCTACTATAGGATCAAACATGCCTCAAAACAAACAGAAATAGATATCAATAACGTTTTCCTATCCAACCGCACCCTTATCCCCTATTGACTATTCCTTTTCCCACTTTTCTACTGCATCTAATACAGTACCCAAAAGAGGAAACACAGCCAAACATCTACAACCAGAGCTACAAAAAAATAATAGAACTTTAGACTCATTACAAACGTATATACATGCAGATGCCTCAAAAACCCAAATCGAAGTTGGAGCAGCATACGTTACTGATCATTTCAGAACATTGTATCATTTACCATCAAAAACTAGCATTTCCACAACCGAATTTTATGCAATTATGTGTAGTCTCCAATATGCAAGAGAAGACGATACGATTCACGAAGTTCAATTGAGACTATTAACAACGTATATACAAAGAACATTCTAATTCAGATTATCGGCAAAGAACTGCTTCAACTGACCAGATTAAACAAATAGGTAGTTATAACGTGGTTCCGATCACGAATCACGAATTGAACCAATCAAGAACTGCATAACCAATGGATGGAAAGAGATAACAATAAACTAAAACAAATGAATCAGATTCGTACATACAAAAATAACCCTTAATAACATTTACTTACAGGAGACAACCCACAAGTATGTCAGTCCTGCAACACCCCGTTAACGGGGAAATATATCCTCACAGAATGTACAAACTACAGACAACAGGGCGTTTCAACTCAACTTTCACAAGACCTCAAAGAAGGTTTAGGAAACAACCCTGGCGAATACACGAAGACATTACAGTTTATTAAAACTACAACTAATTAATACATTGTAAAATATAGCGGAAACCTTAAAATCTGTTAAAAAGTGTAGTTGGCAGATATTGTTACGAAGGTGCAAGTAACCTAGCTGTTGAGCACAATAAATTTGAAAAAAAAGGCCTTTAAATAAAGTAAGTGCGAGTTAAACAAAAAAGTATCAAATTTATACCTATCATATCTTAAATAGTTTAAATATCATAAAGTAGTAAGCATAAAAAATTATTAATTACTTGATTTTCAAAATGTTTTTCGTTGTTTCTTTGGCACTCCTCCATCATCAAAAACGATCTTGTCACACAAGAGATAGTACTTGCGGCATACTCAACCTGCAAGTTTCTTTGATTTTCATAATTTCAAACCAACGTCATTAACGGTAGGAGTTTAATAAACCGCAACTCATCTTCACTGCACTCCACAAAAAGAAAACCTCCATCAATAGATTTATATTCAAAAATTTGATGTAAATACTGCCTCCATCAATACGATAGTGCTTCATGTTGCTGGTACCACATATTCCGCACAGACATACAAAATAAGCTGTCTAAAAATGCGCAGTTCTCATTCACCAAGGGTCAACTTGTGCATAATAATGACAACTAAGTATGATTGTTAAAGTTACCCTTGTTACTAAAACGTGTTTCATTGTTGGAGAGAATCACGTTCACGAAATTATCTTCATCGTTCATTTGGTTTTGAGTAAACTGACAGAAATGTAATCTTGAAAAATAATGTTTTCGAAATCCTAAACTAAAGTTACATTGTATAGACGAAACGTATTTGTTCTATTGATCCTTAAAACTGAAGGCTGGCTAATTGTTAGTTGCCTTGAGAGTGCTCTTTGACTAATATGTGGATCTTCAAAAATCGCTTCAATTACCGGACGTCATTTCATTTAATTCCCTTGTTGCAGTTCTGCTGTTACGTTTTTTTCAGTAGTGGCCAATTGTATACTACTTCTGCTTTCAACTTCCAAAAGATTTCAGCAGTAGAGCAACTTTGGTATGGAAATCTTTGATCATCTAATCTTGCAACCGTCCAAACATTTTTGCGGTATTCACCAATGATTTAGGTAATGTCTGTTGTTTCGGCATTCGAATAGATATTATTCTAAGTATGTTTGACCTGAAAGAACTTTCCTTCAGCCAGCAAACTGTCAAACATACCAAACAGACATCGCCGATGCATAATACCGTCAATAAAGTTTAGATATCTCAGTACCTTGTGATATATATTTTGGATTGCCTATTTTGAAATGATAAGCTTGTACTCTCCTGGTATATACACATGTAGCATAATTCCCTATCTTTGACTTTTTTAAGCTAAAAATGGACAAGTTTATTGTTCACGGTGCTTTGGTAGTGTCTTTGATACCACCGAGATAATTAATTATATGCAGATCACTGCAAAAAGAAAACCTTAATACATTGTTTTTATAACTCGCTTTGTAAGGAAGATTTACATTTTTTAAATTATTTTCCTACTTTCTATTATTATTAATAGGTAAACTTTAATCTCCTTTATCTTAAAAAATAAATTTTTAATCCTCAAAAACATTATTGACTATCAGAAATATTTCAGAAAATCGACAAAAGTTGTGTTAAACACATATAAGAATCAATAATTCAGTGAAGAATAGCGTGTGGTTTCTCGTTTCGTTTTAAAAGGGATAAAATCAATCCCGCTAACACCCTTAACGCTTTACGATTGGTCGTTCTAACAGAAGTTGTATGCCTTCGTTCACGACTTCTGGGTGATTTAAAATAATTTGTTCCTCGTTTATCAGGAAGAATTCTTATTATACAATGTGTCGTAATATGGTGTAACTCCAGTCCTTTTAGTACTCGTTGCGATAGCCAGTAACGTCATCTGTATTGCCGTCTTCTCGTCTTCCGTTACCTAGAGACGTCCATCCAAGAAGAAAAACAATCTTCTTGTGGTTTCTTCAACTATATCGCCGAAGTAAAGTAAGAATTATTCGTATATACCGTGGAAACTACTTTCTATTATTCATTTTTGTATAATTTGTAATAAAGTAAGTGGCACGAAACAACAAACTTTACTATCGTAAAAATTGCATACACTTGTGACCCTTGTGTGAATGTAAGTTAACTGCACCGACTCTAACCGAAATGCGCGCGCTTTTATATAGGTACGAGATAATTAGCTTCTAGAATATTCTCGTTGTTGATGCGCCGTGAAAGAGACGAGATTATTCTAGAAAGATCCTAGTTGACACGAGCTAACTATACATCCATCTGTGAGAAGTCATAAGAACTACAACCTGTACGTGTATAATACACGTACAAGTTGTAGTTATTATGACATAATAAATGGCGCGAGGGTTTCTATTTCGTAATTAGTTTCTTTCAAAATATTGACTTACCAACAAGCGATCTATTAATCAATGTTTCTTAAATTTGTTGTTTATATTTCTTGTTCTATTTTAATTTTTTTAAGGTCTAGAAGGTTGCTTTTTACTAAAAATACTAAATACTAAAAACAGTGAATATGAAAATCAATTCATTATTTTGTAACTAGGTACACATTTTGATCCATCAATAATAATAAAAAGAGCTAAACAATCAGATAAGCTGCTACAGTATAACAACTATTATAAAGTTAAATGAGGAAAGTTTGTAAATGTATACCATTATTAATTTAACGAACCCCACAAGAGTTGGTAAAATTTATGAATTAGTTTTATTTCTAACCAAAGCAGTACACATATCACATTATTGAATAGATTAGAAAAAGTAAAGCTAAAATTTTTAAATTAGAACAAAATTGAAAGGCTGTAAATTAAAATCGAGTCAACTACTAATAAGAATTGTCTACATTTTAAAGATTAATTTAGAAACCTACCTTTAAGTTCTAAGCTTCATTGTTTCGGACTAGACTGCGTCGTCGTAGAGTTGATTGATTGCTGACGTTTCGCTTATCATTGCAGGTAGCAAACAAAAGCACGGGTACAATACTGTTATAGAAGCTATAGAAATAGAGAAGCTCTAATAGAACTTCAATCTAGAAGAGGGCCTTATAACACTAAGTAATTCTTGGAAAACTGACATTCAACTGCGGCTAAGAGAATCCCATAAATACCGGATCAGCCGGTCCAGCACTCATTATGATTTGATAATGCTACTTGCAACAGTTACCGAAACGTCAGCATTAATTAATTCTAGGACGACGCGGTATGCCCCGAAGAGATCACTTTATTAAAAATCTAATCTTTTGTTGTATTTTTTTCTTAGAAACTACTTTACAATAATTCACAGTAATGTGTTTTTTTTCTGAGTTATGTAGATTTTTAACATAAAGCTGTATCCATTTTCTTATATTTAACCTAAGAATGGCGTTTATTAGTAGTACCATGTTTAGGTATACGTGCTAGGAGAATCAAACAGTTTAAGAAAAGTTGTAAAAATTGTATTATCGCAAAGTACATTTTGAAGTGATGTACCGTGGGTTTTTACCCAATGGGTAAATAAATAAATACCGGGTAAATATCGGGTAAATACCCAAAAAATAGTTACCCATTCAAAAATCGGGTTTTTTGTGCAAGAGTCTTTTTAGTAAAAGCAAAACTGTTTAACGGTACCGCAGACACCGCATAATGCATAAGTAACTGAAACATAGCGTTAGAGTAGACACTACCAACGCGCTAAATATTAATTGATATCTGACAACCACAGTACGTTTCAAGAAGGTTCAGGTTTCAAGTACGTTTCAGAGACAATAAACAAGGGTACGTTTATACTTAAACCTGTGTAGTTTGTGTATAGCATTCATGTAGCCGTGTTTTGACCTTTTTACTCTTCACTTTGCATATTATTTATTTTATATTTTATTGAGTAGAACATGGCGCGTAAAAAAAGTAAAGTGTGGAAGGTGTGGAATAAAAACAGTGACAATTCTGTTTCATGCAAATACTGTTCAAAGAAATACAAATTTGCTGTGAATAAAATGGAAGGCCATATGAAAAAATGTTTTAAGTGTCCTGAAGAAGTAAAACAGCAAATTATGGAGAAAAACTTATCGGCATGTAGTTCAAGTTTAATCATCGATGTTGAACAACAAGCAGAAAAACCTTTGTCGCGTTGTGTATCAGTCGCAAGCTTATGCTCAAACTCAAGTTTGCCAGGCACTCCATTGTCATCAACACCACAGTCACCGCCACATTCAACACCACAGTCACCGCCACATTCAACACCAACCCGGGTGATTGGTGCAGCAGGTTGCTTAAGCGGGTTAAGATTGTCTAGCAGCAACGGTTTAAAATCTTTTTTGGACGTAATAAACACTGAAGAAAATGTAAGTTCTAAGTTCTTATTAAACATTTTCTACATTTACGATATTGTTGTTTTATTTAATTTCAGAACATTTTAAACCAGAAACTTGCAAAAGCAATTTATATTAGTGGATCACCGCTGAGTTTAGTAGACCACCCATTATGGATTGAATTTTTTAAACAACTGAGACCATCGTATCAGCTCCCTACCAGACGCTAAAAATTTGCATCTTCAATGCGACGGATGGAGTAACATTCGTAAGGAAAGTGTTATCAATTTTATAATATCAAAACCGGAACCAGTATTTGTAGAATTTTTATGTACCGAGGAAAACCGACACTCGGAGGAATATTTATGCGAAAAAAAGTCAGAAGTTATTGAAAAATATGGATAAGCAAAGTTTTTTGTTGTGTAGGAGACAACGCTTATAATATGCAAAAATCGTTTTAATTTGTTGTCAAAGAAGTACAATCATCTTGTGCCTCTGGGATGTTTGTGTCATACATTGCAGTTGTTGTGTACCGACATATTAAATTGCAATTCTTCACAAACATTTTTAAATAGTTGCGCGCAGATAGTAAAGATTGTAAGAAATGTCCATGTCTTAAATGCTCTGTTTACCAAGATTAACACAGATAAAAATATGATTATCAGGTTGAAAATGCCATGTAAGACTCGCTGGGGAAGCGATTTAGATACTCTACAAAGCCTTTCTACTTGCAAAAGTACGCTACAAACACTAGCAGTTAATGAACAAGCAGCAACCTGTTTGCCGAAAGAACTCAAAGGACGAATTTTAGATGACAGTATGTTTTGGGTAAGAGTAGAGAAATTAATACTAGTTTTACAACCAATTGTTACTTTGATAAAACAATTTGAAAACAATAACTGTTTAATACATAAAGTACACCATGCCTTTAATGACCTTCAAAAAAATCTTACAATTTTGTTACCGCAATCTCCACTGACGAAAGCCGAAGAGAATACTGTTTTAAAGAAAACTGAGGAGAGGAAAATGATGGCCTTAGGTCCAATTCATTTAGCTGCTGTACTGTTCGATCCTTCAAATCAAGGTTGCAATTTAAGTGCAGAGGAGCATGTAGATGCTATGGAGTTTATTTACAAAGTAGCGGCTGATATGAATTTTGATATCAATGATAACGCAATTTCAACAGACTTAGCTAGTTACTGTGCAAAAGAGGGAATGTGGGGTAAAAAGTTTGTCTGGCTTTCTGCAGCATCGGTGCCAGCATGAGTATGGTGGAAAGGAATTTGCAAACATAGTCGCGTTACAGAAGTGGCGGTTCGCATACTATCAGCTCCAGTTAGCTCAGCAGCAACCGGAAGGTCTTTCAGCATATTTAGCTGGATGCACAACAAAAGGCGTAAGCGTTTGACAAAACGAGAGCAGGAAAAATTACTTACCTTGCCTAATTGAAACTTCTCCAAAAAAATAAAGATAAAAATCGTCTGCAAAAGCACAACAATTATACGAAACAACAACATTGCATGTATTATCGGATTCAGAGCCCAACAATTCAGTACCAGGACCAGGACCTTCTGGAGTAAAGAAAAAATCGTCAAACCTTAGTTCCGCCGTTCCAGTCCCAGTTCCAAAGAAAAAATCAAAATCAAATGAGGGGAGGAAGAACTTGATACAACTACTACTGATAGTACTGATCAAGAAAGCGATGTGGACATTCCGTATATGGACAGCGACGCAGACATATCTGAACTAAAAATGACAGACGAAAGTGATGAGTCAATGAATGAATAATAATGAATGTGACTCATACTAACTTGATACTTACCTTAATACTAAACTTAATTTTCAACTAAGTATGTATTAGATACGTTAATTAAGTTAAGTACTACTTTTAAGTTGTTTGTAATAGTTTGTAGTCTCTGTATGTACCAGAAATTCGTTATTATTAAATTAAGTACCGAAATACTGTTTTAAATGGAAGAAACCCACTTATTTACCCAATTTGATTTTTGGTAAAAACCCTGGGTTTTTACCCAAAATATATTAACCGGATTTTTTCCCATCACGAGCACTTTTGACCAACGCTTAACAGCACCTTTATACACACAAATTACGAAATTATTAAGATTAAATAGAATGAAAAAACTTCCAGTTAGTTCTTTGACCTGATTCGTCCATCATTTCACTGATCCGTCGACATGTGCTTCCCTTGCCAATCTTTCTAATGACGATTCATCTTTTTCTGCTAGTTGTCCACCTAATACCAAGGGCTCTTCTCCAAACCCCTAGGCCAAGGGAATCAATATGTTTTAGGTCCTGTTTTTTATTGTCCAAGACTCGGTAGCATACAGTATAATGCGGCAGACTAAGATGTTTACTAGTAATTGTTTTGTGTTGATTTTATATAGATTCTTCGTGGGATGTTTTACCATTTCATATCGTCATTTAATTTTTGCTCTGCTTCGACCCGCACTGGCTATGTCGGATCACTTCAAATTGTCCTATTTGTTATATGTCCGGCCGGTTATTGTGCGATCGATGATCATAACCTTAATTTTGTCTTGGTTTACCTGTAAGCCAAATAAGACTCTTCTCTTCCAAACGTCTAACAAGCTCTGCCAGTTCTTCGACTGTATTTGCAAGAAGGTGATAATTTTTCCACCAGTGCTGACTCCGCCGGTTCAATTCTCTAGCTAGATGTCCTCTCATATATTTTCCATATATCTTAAAGAGTATCGGCGATAATATGTGAGTGGCAAGTGAGTGAGTGAGTCGATAGTCTTCCATCTACTTTTGTGTCTGCGCTGCCTTGTTTACACAGTCCGCTTACTATACTATGTGTTGTGGAAATAAAAGGATACTAATCAAAAAGAAGAGTAAATCTATATATGGTACGTCTAAAATCGATAGACTTTCATTTGATATTTGTTCTACTGTCGATGTACTTGCTATCTTCAGAAATTTTTTGATTCATTATAACTCGTTGTATTTTAGGATAACGCTGAGATTTTTTTCTTCTTGTTGTAGGGCTTGCCCTCTCATTGCCTAACTTTGACTTTTCATTGTGTTATAACGTGAATGTCCGGCAATCATTTCATCCATTTGGTGGTCTGCCACATGACCTCTTTGTTTATGATTTTTCATTCATTGCTATTTTGTATGTATTATGGTCTTCCAGCCTGTTGTTGTTGTCCCTGTATGCTGTGCTTCTATTTCCATCTATCTTACGTTCTTACTACGTCTATGTTTTTGGTTTTGAATATTAGATTAAATTATTCTTTGGAAATATACAATATGCAAAATGTTTCATTTAAATGAACATTATTCTTAAGAATACTCCGAAAAACTGATTCTGAATTGTTTTTCAAAAGCTCTGCCATAACAACCTTCTAGTATACACTAAGTTTTAATTGAAAAGTCTTTACTAAGAACACCACTGTAATACGTAAAATCAATCAAACTATACCTACAAGTGTATGAACTAACAGAAATCATATTGATTTGTATAAAATTAACAGTAGATACAGTACTTGTTACTTGGGTTGTATAGGTTAGATGTTGATTTTAAAGAACAATTTGTTTTTGAAAACATGTTTGTTCGAAATACATGCTATTAAAAGAACATTTGCATGTCAATTATTTTATCCTCTGTTCCCTCGTTTGAATCTTTAATTTCTTTGTTTTCCATTTTCATTTTATCTGTACATTCTTTTACTTTCATTCCCTTTTTCGTAACATACCTGCCTTCGTTTTTCTCCTCTTTTTTTATTGTATGCTACGGTGTCTCTCATTTTTTCCTTATTTTTTCCACTTTCTGCTCTCTCCTCGCATTATTCTCTTCATTCCTTGTTTTAATATCTTCCTATTTCTTTACCCATCCTATGTCTATCCTATAGGCTATATGTCACTATTAGGTTCGTCTTTTCTTTTCCCGTCTTTTCTTTTGCATGTTCTCCATCTCATATGCATTTTCTGCGAACACGTATTTTTGGGAACGTTGAACGTGAAGAAAAATCTAATGAAACAGTTCTACGTGGAGGATTTGCAGCATACAACATTCTTTAGTTTTTAAATGATATATCTTTTACAATTTTCATCTTTAACGAGAAATGTGGAAAAGCCTTTCAAGAAAATTATTTCAATTAAAAGACGAATATTTCTGAAATCATTTTTGCTTTAGTGGTCTTTTTTATTATACAAGAGAGACTACGAGTCTACCTTTAACTAAAATCGGCAACCCAAAGTACATATCACTACAAGAAGATCCTATATCTAAACTTCTATCGGCGGTATTATGAATTGCACATGTGTGTTTCATATTTAACAGTTTACTGGCTCAAGTGAAGCTCGTTCTTGTCAAATAAAGCTTGAATGCAAAAAAGTCGACATGGCGAATGTCGTAGAAATACTTCTACAGCTGCAAGATTGCATGGTCAAATATCTCCATGCCGAAGGTGATCTACTGATAAAATCTTTCAGAAACTGGAAGCAGAACTAAGAGAAAATTAACCACCGATGAAAAGAAGTAACAGCAGAACAGCGTCAGACGAATTAAATAAAACAGTAATTTAAGCTATTTCTGAAGATTCACGTATTAGTCAAAAAGCTCTCTCAAGGCCCGTACTCTCCCATGAATCGCGGTATTACTGTAATACTTAAAAATTATTCTTTTAAATATCCATAACTAACCAAGAGTCTACTTACTAAATTTAAATTGAGTCGTTAAATCTAATTGACAATCTCATAGCTTAGCTGTCGTAATACAAACTCAACAATAAACTGCAATATAACGTGTCAGAACTTAACCCGATTAAATAATTAATGCAGCAGCTCCTCACGGCTAGTCTATGATTAAATTAAGTGTAAAATCCACTTGTCCGTCAAACTCTCCAGACAGGTCCTTAATCTTTATAGTTCCTAGAAGTTCGACGCTTCCAGAACATGTAAACACGGTCCAGAATGGGATGGCAACTACATGGGGGTAGGGGTCGCTTCCTTTACCTCCCCCACGCTACACTTGAAGCATTGTAGTCCATTAATCATTTTACATTGCTGTCCCTGATTTCGATGTATGGCATACTTTACATGGTCTTCGAGAGGGTTTCCGGCAGCCTTATCGGCAATTTTGGTAATTTAATGTTGGAAATCAATTTTCAAGATGGGCTCTTGTGGTTGAATTTTTTATGCATTGATAAGATGTTAAAGCGAGCGACTAAAGGGTTTTTATATACTTAAAATATCTCTAACATAATTTAAGATCTATTTGCTGGGTCCGTGCATTTTTTGAATAATTGAATCATATTAGAATTTTTTATTGTAGATGAAAATCAATTTTCAAGATGGGTTCTCGCGGCTTAGTTTGTTAAGAAGTAAGAAGTTTCATAAGACTAGGGTTTAAATATCTCCAGCTATGAGGCTAATAATGAAATTATTAATTGTAGTCTGAAATCCATTGCCAAGTTTTCATGAGGTGAGAGGATGTTAAAGCAAGCCATGTCTGAAATACGTATTGTATTGATTTACATATATTTGCAAAGGGTTTGCGAGACTATCCTTTGAATAGTTTCAGTAACGTCATAACAATTGGAAAATGTAATTACACTATTACATCGATTATAAGACGCATGATTTTCCCTATCTTTGTGCCTCTATATTTATAGCGCATCTTACACTTGATGTCTTCTTACCAAGGTACTGGTGGCTGACGAGAAGCTTTCTGGCTTAGTAAAAGGTGCGTGTTATATTATATATATATTATAATCG
>JABXWE010034998.1:0-11227 GCA_014611495.1 Limonius californicus
TCACATTAGTTTACAAAGAGAAATTCCTCATTGTATATAACAAAACAAATTAAGAACTTAACATTATTATCTTGGTTGGTTAATATTATTATTGTTTGAGAACTTCTGAACACCTACCTCATTTCAACAAAATAAACCCGACGTGCTATTGTTAAGAGATTACGAATACTGGCAACAATGTCATTTTTTGTCCCATAAGAAATGCAGTGCCTTATCTTCTCCATGCTGCATGGCGACTCTGAAACGCACTATAGACATTTTTGTATGCTTATTTGGCACTAAGTTTTATATTTCTGAATTATCTTTGCAGTATAAACAGTTTGTCAGCATAACTTCTGACGCCCAAAGTTTTACAAAAGAGAATGTAGCACTGGCCATACGTAAATCGCCTGGAGACTGACAAAAACATAATTAAAACAAAATTATTAACAATTTCAACAGCTTTTATGAGCTGCTTTATATGTATATTTAGGTGATAGATTATTGTGTTAAGTTACATAAGATAAGTATTTAGTTTAGTAAGTTTGCATTAATTAGTTTTATTCTTTGCTCTAAAAGGGCCACCAATTACCGCGGCAAAATTTAAATCTATACCACGTTTCAGAGTCGCCGTGCAGCATGGAGAAGATACAAATACAAGGTGTTCAAACTTATTTGTGAGGCACCTTCAAGACATAAAATTTAATCCCTTTCACACAAAGGTTTGAAGTATGGTAATGCTATTGTAACCCCTAAAAGACGCTTGTTGTTAAATGCCAGGTTCAGCTAAAACATTTATATTTTATTAAACCTGAGAGTACAATTTTTGCTAAGTGCAATTAATTGTTTATTATTTACATATTTATAAGAGTAAAAAAGAAACAAACCAATTAGCAGCTTGATATAATATGCAAGCACTATTATATAACTGAGAAAATAAATTACATAAAATTATGAAGATTTTGTGAAAAATACGACATGTTTTATAGTTAATTACCACTGTCGCTAAAAATATTTAGATCACTATCACTATCAGCAGCGTTGATATTGATAATTATGGGCTCTATTTCGTCCATTATGTTATCAACTTCCCACATTGACTTTTCTATTTTCTCCACATGGCCTACGTAGTATTTTTCGCACCTACATATATATTTTAACTTGGCTCCATGCATCGACATTTTTTTTTTTAGAAATGGAAATGTGGCGGGTGCGGAAAACTTGTGGAATGGGTTAATTAAGATATAGTTAAAATCTCAGATTAAAATATTAATATGTAGGGGTAGCGGGTTTAAAATGAATGTCAAAAGTTGACAGTTTTTCTGGTTTTAAGAACTTAAAGGGCCAAAGAGCAATGTTATTCAAAAATAAGGTGAAACAATATTGTAGCCCATGTAATTCCCTGCAAAAAAGTGCTTCACAAATAATTGCGATTTTTAGGTCCTTCTTCATTAAACTTATCTTGAAAATCAAGTTTTCTTTTATTTTGATGTTTTTCTACTTTTTCACCATTTAGAAGTGTTTTTAAGTAGGTAAGTCTTTGGTACAAAATTGTAAAGAGTGGAAATCAAACATATTTAATGCTATTAACACTTTATTTTTGTAATTTAATTTAAATTAATACAATACGAAAGCTTAAAAAAGAATTCAAGGTAAACCTTTCTTGTAGTAATCTTTTTTGGTATTGAATTTTGGGATCTCATCGTGCGATCTAATTTTGCTCCTGATTACGCCATCTCTTCTTTCTGAACCACACACAAGAAAAGACGCCTCGGTCACAAGTTTTACACCCCTTTCTACTGCTTGTGTGTGATTTGGAAGTTGTTGTATTTCAGCTAACGCAGACGATTCCGGATTATCTATAATTTCATTAAATTCCTCTTCTGATATTGTCGCTGTTATTGGTGGTTCATTGTAGCTAATTCTTTGCCAATCAACCATTTCAAAGTAGTCGTTAGCATTCAAGTTTAACTCACCGGGTCTACCATCACCATCACCAACCATGAACTTCCTTAAAGTGTGATTGACTTTAGTCCTAACCTTCATTATTCTGCGAACCGTCAACATTCTGATATGTTTTCTTTCGTCGCCCAACATTCCCAGTAATATGTTTTCTGGATGACCAAAATATGCATTTCGCCAAATGACGGGATCAACTATTTTTTTCAAATTTTCGGGCAAGTATCTCAACAATTGAATCGTCTTCCATACATTTCGAGCTCCATACAAACACGATGGTTGAGTTTTAATACAGAACCACATTGGCGCATAAACTTTCATCACATACGTCGCCAATATAATCAAGTTTGGCGACGGCGTAGGAGAAGAAACATATAAACGAAGTGAGTGTACCATCTTGCCAGGACATCTCATTGAAAGTCTATGCGAAACATTTCCCCTTGTTATTGCTTGGCACATCTCATAAAGATATAACTGGTCGGTGCTTAAATCTTGCTTCAGGATAACAGGAATTTCGGAATCAATAATCTCAAATTTAATTACTAGCATTTTCTCACATTTAATCAACGATTTTCCTATTATTCCTGAGAATGCTCTAGGTCCAGTTGTATTTCCATCAAGATGTGGTTTCTTCAAATATTTCTGTAAAAGTACGACAATACCACCTTTACTGCCGGTATTTGTTACGGTTCCGTCACATCCAATGGCTTCCAAGGTGTTTGTTAATATGCCCGAATTGTCAAGAAATTCGACAATAGAATTAACAATGTTTGCCGCTGATCCTGAAGTAGGCGTAACATGTCCTAAGTACGATGAACCGGGTTCTCCAATTAACACAATGTGTTCTTCGGTTGTTGTTTGTCGTCGATTATCTACTGTGGTTATGGTTTTGTCTTTGCGACCATCAAAGTAAAGTCCTCTTAATGAAGTCGTGTGCCACATGGTCTTAATTCGGCTCTCTTCTTACTTCTAGCTCTTCTAATTTTGCTCTTATCAATTATGTTAGTGTGTCTGATTCATCTATCAATCCAAAATCTTGAAGCACCGAAGAAGCAATTAGTGCTCCTGCCCTATCCGAAATTTCATATCTGTCCAAAGTTTGAGCCAGGATCGGAACTGGAACATCGTTGCGACTGTATTTACTACGAGGAGGTACAACAATAGAACTATTTGCATCTTTTTTAACAGGGGACAATGGGATACTTAGGGCACTAGTAATGGTGCTGGTAGGTTTTGCTTTAGTTTGATTACGTAAATGTTTTGATTTTGGAGGTGAACTTGTTCTTTGTCTTGCTAGTCGAGCTGCTTCTGTTTCCTTCCTTTTCTGCCTTTTTTTGCAGAATGGACGACGTAACTTTATCAACGTTTCCAATAGCCATTTTTCTGAAAGATCTTTGGTCTTACAAGAGCTGTCGTTCTTCATAGGGAACCTTTTTGGCAGTATCACAATCACAACTTTCAAACAAGAGACATTTGCAAGCTGCAACATCAAAAAGCTTCTCGTTTTCACTTTTTAGCTTTGTCAGTTTTATTTGAAAATATTGCATTTTCTTCTCATTTTGATTGGTTTTCATCACAGTTTTATATTTTTGATAATAATTATCAATGCGTTCGCCAATTCTTTTCAAAGAGATTGTAGGTATCGAGGCTCGAAGCCAGATGTAGCTTTTTCAGCCACTATTTTCACAACACTTTTTCTGTTAATTGATTTGTTTTTCTCAAATTCTTTGTTTTGTTCAAACAAGAAACACTTCATCACATCGCTTAACGTTGGTAGGACTAATCCACTTAAATCTTTAGGTGTTCCAAAAGTATCATTATAAACCACGCTTCTGGTAATTTTTACTGAATTTCGCGACATTTTCATATAGCATAGAAATGAATGACAGGATACACTTCAGAATATCACAAACACATGCTACATACTACACTCGCAAGCAGCAACTGCGTGTGACTGTGAAATAGAGATCTAACTTCTTTGTGACTGCGCATGCGGATATGAGACTGCACATGCGCATCTGCGCACTGCATAGTGCAATACGTTTCAGACTTTGTAATAAGATATTCCTCTGAAAAAATAATTTCTATGTAGTCCAAATAAGAAAAACATAAAAAATCACAAAAAAATTATTTGTAAGGTAAGTTTAAAAACAAAAAACTTAGAGATCGCAGTTTTTCGTAAAACACTTTTTGCAGTAAATTTTGTTGGTTATAATATGGATTAACAACATTTTTGGATAAAATTTACTTGTGTCTCGGTAAACTTAAAAAATGAAATAATTGTAGATTTTTGACCCTTGACCTAAACCCGCTACCCCTACGTATTAATATTTTGGTCTGAGATTTTGACCCAACATTTATGAATCGAATACACAAGTGTTCCACACCTGCCGCTTTTAAATTTCCAAAAACAATTTTTTGTACAGTAGTCGATGCACCCTACTCCATACCATTTCAATTAAGTTAAGCTCACAGTGATACGGTGGTAAATGGAGAATTGTAACATTGTGTTTTTAGCGATATTAATAACCAGCATCATACTTATATTTAAATGTATTTACTACCTCCAGTAATTCTTTTTTCAAGTAATCTTCTTCAAAATGATGATCCCCTGAGCGAAGCCAATCTTTGATGTGATCCTTGTTCCAAGAATTATTTGGAATAATATATTCTGCCTTACTGTTAAATGTAAAATATTCTGAATTTTGCTTTGACCTCGACTGTTAACTTATCTTTTGTTGGCCCCTTTTTTCGATTTAACTACTCAAAATGGTACTAAACGCGACTTTTGCGGTCTCTAATTTGGCGTACCCGAATCTACGCTTTAAATTAGTTAAGTTAGATTAGTTTAAATTGAATTAAAAGAGATTAAAGGAGATTATAATTTCAGATCGTTTTTCCTTTACTTGTAGAAGTTACCGATACCGAGACCTACATTTGCCCTAATTGGCCTACCCGGATCTACGCACTGAAATTAATTGCAGTAACTTAAATTACATTGAAATAATTAAAAATTGAAAAAATGAGATTAAATTTTACCAGTCGGATATTACTGTTAGAGGTTGCAATTTCCTGGACCTAAAATATCCCTGATATACTCTACTTTGCAACTGAATGTGAGATATTTTTTATTTTTGGCTTTAGCCTCCTTTGTTAAATCGTCCTAAGTTGACCTCCTATCAGCTTTCCAGCCCGCCAGTAAAATAGTAAACGCGACTATTTTTCCCCATCAGGGATTGAAGTTATGCTTAACTGACTGTTGCAGCCGAGAAATGTTTTCCTGACAGTTGGCCCCAATTGGAAATATTATCCTCGGGTTGAATTTTTATGGCCGTACAACAAGAATTTCAGTTTTTGGTTGCGATGGCTTGCCATGTCTTCTACCTGCGTCCTACCCTCGTCGTTTTTACCCGGAATGCGTCCCTAGAAGCCTATCCGCTTGTACCTTTTGCATGCATTTGCTACGCAAGGCCTCCGTTTTAATTTCTATTTATAAATGTTTTATATATAATTTGATTTTAGTTTATTGACCATATACTACGAGCGACTACAAGAGTCTACAAAAGACTACTTAAGCTTTACTTATCTTTTACTGCGTTTCCTGCGTTTTCCGCTTCCCCTCCGTCCTGTTGTTTTCTTTGGCGATCGCGTATCTTTCACCTTTGATCGATCTTCAGGTAGATCTGCTAGAGCTCCTCCTACCTTTCATCCTAGGTTCAACAAATCAACACACACACACACTTGAATTGCACACACTGGAATTTGATAGTTTGCACCCAAAATAGTTTTAAAAGGCTCGCTAAGCAATTTTACTTGAGAGCGCCCAAAATACGTCCGTACTCGAGAGCGTTACCCACGTAAGTCCCAAGTAATTTTATGTAGCATTACAGCAAACAAATACAGCTTGTTAAGTGTATAAATATGCTCTAAACTTTAAAAAGCAAGAAATTATTGATAATTTCATAAAAGGCAAAAACAGAATTCATGGATAAGCCAAGAATCATATCTATTGATAATGAAGGGGTAAATGAAGGGTGTAAAATGCTTTCTACTTTAGTTGTAGAAACAATCGAAATACATGAAAACTACTAAAAAGGGGACTAATTTTATTAAAACCACTAGTGCGTGCGTTCGCAGCAGTTGATGGTACACTGTAATTACAAACAGAAAACATAAGTGATATTTTTATAAGCCTACTTCAGCTTGTACTGAAATTTTGTATTAACTGCATTAAAGAAAGGCCTGACTAAGTTACAATGATCTATTTTAATGGTTTGTAATGATTTTTTTTATTCCCCACATTTTCAAGATGTATATTTTAATTATGTTGGTTAATGTTTCTGTATTATTATTATCATGATCCTCATTTGTACCGCTTGCGCAGTGTCGAGGCGGTGTGGGGCAAGGCTAAGATATGTACCTTTATTTTTTATAGATAGTTGTTGCTAAAATTAGTATTTATCGTTTGAGTTGCTTCATTGAAATTCTCTGGAATGCTTAATTTTTGTTAACTTAAGTACTCCTGTGTATGTATAACTCATTAATAGAGTTACATTTTTAGTTGATGGCCCAAATCCAAAACGAGCAAAAATGGATAATCCGATGGACAAAGTAGCAGTACCAGACCTAAGGATCGTAAAGTAGGTGTAATAGTTCTAATTTGGGTCTTAAGTCTGGTGATTATAACAATTGTTGTTTTATATTTATATAGATTCAACGGAAGCTAATTAACACAGAGACGCAGAACTTTGAAGAGATTAGAAACATGCCTGGCTTTGTGGACCATACGCATTTCATCCAGAGCTTCTTACTAAAGGAAGCAAATTTGGCCATCTTTGCTCCTCGTCGCTTCGGGCAATCGTCGCACTTGAACATGGTGCTAAAGTTCTTGTAGATTGATGTCGACAAAACAACTGGAGAGGCTTCTTCATCCGTGAATGGTCCAGCAAAAGGGAGAAAAAATTATAAACTATTTGAGGGGACTCGCATCATCACCGATGATAATAATAAAGACTTAGAGGAAGATCATCTTGGCAAGCACCCAGTGATACACCTTGACTTCAAACATGCATTCATAAATTCCATTGAAGACGCAAAAATGCATTGTCGAAAGGCTGTGCATAACCCGTTCAAAGATCATCCATATCTGAAAACCAGTACGAAGTTGGTGCCAGGTGATGAAAAAGGAAATACAACAGCTCAACTTATTTGTGAACAGTGGTGTGATGAGAAACAGTACAAGATGAAGACTTGCTCGGCTGTATAAAAAAATTGACCAAATATTTGTACAACCATTGTAATGGCGTCAAGGTTTATATACTAGTCGATGAATTCGACGCCATTTATGCAATTGCAGTGCGTAGAATTCCTAAGGACAACCCAGATGACAACAGAATAGTGAAACTTCAAAAGATATGTCATGTGTTGTGTTGTGCTGCGATTAAATGCTACCCACAAAGTAGTCACATACACCGATTCTTTATTAAAAAGTAGTTACATAAACACATTACACGAAAATAAACTTAAGCAAAGCTATTACGCAAGCTGCCTCAAACACTACCGTTTCGTCTGACCTTCTTTCAAGAACTAAAAAAATATGACACATCTTGCGCGCTATTACAATATCAATTTACATCAGGCGTCTTTCGCAACATCATGATTTAGCATGTTTATTAGGATCAGTCACAAAGGGATGCAATCTTGTTGCTGGGGCGTTGCTTACTGGAGTGTCATATGTGTCTGATCTAGGGTATTCGTGGCCTTTGAACAATTTCAGCAAATTAAATTTTCTTGATGGTACTAAGATATATGCAACAGATCCAGATTTTGTGCCATTTTATGGTGCAACAAGAAAGGAAGTTCAGACCCTTATTCAGACGTTGGTAGAGAATAAGGAGCTAGTGATGTTTGAAGGAAAGGAAGAGTTTCTCAATGACACTAATGAACTGAATGTAAAGAAGATCATGGATGACGTGCAATCTCGTTATAACGGCTATTTTGATAGGAAAGGAAGCCGTATTTTTTTTTCTGTGGTCTGTTTTGCAATATTTAGATAGTGGAGAGGCAATAAACTATTGGGATCAGACTGACGGAATTGAAGATCTTTACATGATACTTAAATGTGAAAATGTTGCATATGAAATTATAAAGCTCGTGAGGGGGGAGATGATTGAGTTCTAGCGACATGATATAATCATGATATAGGATCTTGTTGAATTGCATGATCTTCTGGCTGTGAAAAATGAAGACAAAGTTAATTCTGAAGTCGTTTTCAACTTTCTGATGGATCAAGGCTACTTGACCTATCCTGAAGCAGGAGTTCAAGATGGAAAATTCAAACTACCTAATGCAGAAATTCGAGCGGCATTATCTAACATGATAGAAAACATTGTAGAGAACCATTGGAAAATTGGTACAACCTCATGCACTAGTCTAATTGACGCCATCTCCTTGTCTCTCATGAACGACAAAAAAGCGTCACAGAACAAGATGTTAAAGGTCTATGAAGAGATATCTTTAATTTTGAGACCACTTGAACAAACGAATCGCCCACTTGTGAATGAGACCAGAATATCATGCATCATGTACAAAGCTTTGAATGATGCAAAATCATTTGAGCTCTGTGTTGACTTACAAATAAAAGATGCAGAAGGTAGATTAATAACATTAGATGGACCAGACTTTTTAATGCATAAAAATGATGAAAAATGTTCCATTCTGTGGGAAGTGAAATACAACAAGTCTAGTACGGACAAATCTACGACATCCCTTTATGCCTTGCAGGAAGCAAGGGGCATTGTACCTGCCAATGGGAATACCAAAAACTGTATGGACCCAGTATTAAAGAAACTTGGACGAGAAGCACTTGTCATAGGTAATAAGTTACAAAGTAATGCACAACATATTAACATTGTACTTTTTCTAGGTTTGTCCATGGATAGTGGCATCAAGGTATCCCTCTCATATGCATTAGGTATGGAGCAGAAGATTTTTTCAAGTCAGAGATGGAATGTACTTATTTTCCTAATTTGTACAAAGAGTACCAACCCGTGTCTTTACCTTTGGAAGAAAATGATGATTAAGGACCGATAGTGTCAGTTTCAAGGTTGAACTTGTGTAAAATTTAAGAAACTGGAAATTTCTAAGCTGAAATAGGCATAAAGCCTTTGTCTCAATTTTTTAACATATTATACTGAATGAGGCAGCATTTATACACTTCTTTTCTTCATAATGTGATTGTACAATAAATAAATTTTGTTTGAAGAAAAAATAGCATTTTTGGTACAGCAGTCTGTAAGCTGACTTCTGTTTTGTTAAATAATATACATACTATTTTGCATGGTTTATTTTCTTTTTTATGCTGACATGCTCTTGTACATAAATAAAACGTTCCAGTTTAGTACCTTATTGTGATCTTTCGTACACGCCGACGACGGTAATCTCAGCGTTTTTGTCATTGTCAGTGAAATACCCTGATTCTTCTAGGATTCCCTGATAATTCCAGGTTTTTCCAGTTTACCAGAAAACCAATATTTAGGAAATGATGTGTGGTGGTAACTCAGTTGGTAGAGCGCTCGCTTTCTGAATAAAACGTCGATTCTGGCTTGGGTTCAAAACCTAAGCTGAACTATGCAGATTTATAAAAATCTTGTCTGCAACCCACCACACACAATTTCCCAATTCGGCTTGCAACCGTGGGATCTAATGCTAAAAGCCTTCTCTGGAATTTCTGTCATTCGGATTCGACGTTAAACTGTAGATCCCCCGTGTTTCTACCTTAGCGCTGAGGAGAAACACGTGGCAGAGCAGAGGCCGATGCCCAGCAGTGAGACGGTAAGGCTGTTGATGATGATGAAATGAAATACTGTTTTTTATTTATAGGTATTCTAAGTACTTAAATATTTTTCAAATTAGGATATTTTTGGGACAATTAAAAATGATGAAATGTTGTGCAATTGCTGCAGATCTTTAATGATTTTAGTATAATTTTAACGATTTTCTGAAGTGATAAATATTGAGTGAACTATAATTTTTGGGATGAGATTGCGTCAATGAGTTTTCTATTCACGACTAATAGTAATATCGAACAATAATGTGTTTAACATTGAAAATGACTCCTCAGTAATTTGAAGAGCGTTAGTCGTGCTAGTGTTAACACATTGAAGACCTTTCCTGTTAAAATAGGAGCGATGGTTGTGCCGATGTTCTCCTAGTATAGTATAGTACACATACCTATAAATGGTATAAGCTGTCGTGAAAGAAGAGATCCTGTAAGAATAGATTGGATTGAGTTTGAATAACAGCAGGGAATATTTTGCACTTTTTTTATTAACTCTGTAAATATTGGTTTGGAAATTTAAAAGCCTTTTTTAAAGGACTTGAAAAATAAATGACCTTCATAGAATTTTAGCACTTTTTTATTTTCTTTTATCGATTTCGTCGTTGTATCCAATTGATTTGGTCCAGTAATGCAAAAGCATTTTGGAGTATCAAAGAAATGGAGAATTTTTACGTTTTTGAGGCTTTTTCGGTGGTTTTTTAATCGTTTATAATTACCCAAACCGTATTGGTCCAGAAATAAAAAATTATTTTGGGTCCTACAAGAAAGGTGTATTAACAATTGAAATTTATTCGTTAATTATTGAAGTGAAAATCCAGAGGTCGGCTTGCCGCTTTATAGACTTTCATTGACTTTTTGTAAGAAATATGTGGAATATGGATGTGGATTTATTGTGGTATTTACCCCTTTAGAATACTGATATAATCATTTTCAGGGTGTAGCTGGCTACATCCTGAATTTCAGGTATAATTTGTTAATTCAAATACCTACTTTATATCTCGTCAAATTTTAATCATATTTTCAGTGATTTTTAACGATTTTTCGTGTGTCCAATTGCCCCGGTCTAGAAATTAAAAGTCATTTTGGGGTGTGTAAAAACAAGGGATCTTTTAAAGGTTTTTGGGGCGTTTTTTGTGTGGATTTGTAATAATTTGTTCTTGTGCCCAATGTTTGGTCATCTATAGATATTTGGGTACATTTGGGGTCCATAAAAATTAGGGATTTTTGAAGACTTTTGGGCCCTTTTCGGTGGTTTTATATCCTTTTTTTGGTCATTTTTCAATGATTTTTGCATGTGCCAAATACCCTGGTCCAGAAGTAACATTTTGATATGTATTCGTAAATAATTAAACTTTAATCTTAGAAAAACGGTAAATTGGCTTTTTAAAATTAATTGGGAAGCACTTGTTTGAATTAGCATTATTATATACTTCATTTAACAAATTACAG
>JABXWE010035000.1:0-20743 GCA_014611495.1 Limonius californicus
TAATCTTTGTGGCAATATAAAATATATATTAAACAAAATAATGTATTATTTTCGAGATAACTGTTTTGTAATCAAGTACTTCGCTGCTTATATATTTTTGCATTTCTTTGAGTGCATTTATTTCTAACAGAACATCCTCTAGAATCTAGAATCTAGAGTCTAGATTGTTATATAGTTTAATTCTACTGATGTTTCTTTCCCTTTTTTATATTTGCGCATTCTTCTACTTCTGATTCATATCTTCATTACTTAATTTAATAAAACACCCTGTATATTTTATGCTTTGACATTCCTTCGCTTACTGGGAAAATCGGTAGTTCTTCGCCAACTTCATTTATGATTTTTGTGCTGACCTTAAGAAATTTATCTAAAATATTTTATTTGAAATTAAACTTAATTAAATATTAGTTTTGGCAACTTAGATGGTATCTATAATATTATCGAGGACGTAATCAAGAAAAGGAGAAAACTAAAACGCTTTATTTCTCCCCAGAAAAATTAACAATTGTCAATTTCGACTACAAAATAAAGATGAAAAAACTTGTTTTCTAACAAGGCCGACAAAAAATTATTTACCTGAATAGAGTGCGTAAAATAATAATTGTACTAATTGTTGGATTGCTGCATGTCCCTGTTAAACACAATTTTTACAATGGAAATCATCAACCTGATTTTACCATATTCTTGGATATTATTATATATTACTATACTCTAAGAATAAAATACTTCTGAGTGTAGTAATTTCAAGATCTTGATATCTTTATTATGCCACATTTTCCGCCTAGTTATTTAACTATATCAAATTCTACCATAATAATTGTCGTTCCGACTGATGCTTTTCAGGTCAATTTGCAATGAACTTCCATAACTGTAATCGCTGTTGTGAATCGTTTCACAATCTGAATGTTATTAAAAAATAAATAACCTACGTCATGATGTAAGTTATGTACTTTATAAATATCCGTAACTACAGACCAATCATGTAAATGTTTATTTTTCGAATATGATGTCCATGGAGGTTGGTTTACTAATACACAGTTGAATATGCAATAGTCCAGGCGTATATTGTAAAGCTCTTATTTGCAGCGAATGTTGCACTGTTCTGATGTAGATAAATACATATAATTATGTTATGTGATGGATGTGGATATGTCTATTTTTTTTATTAGCCTGTACCAAAATAGTGAGCCAGGGGTCATTGGCCAAAAAAAAGCATTTCTATGTAGTTTATGCTTGTATAGTTTTGTTTTTCTAACCTTGTGAACAATCCTTAGTGTTGCGAAGTGCGTGTATAAAAAAAAACAACAACTGAAATGAGAATTAAACATGCTAACAGTGTACTAGCATACCATCCGCTGATTACAACAATGCAACTATTAGATCAGTATTTTTCATTGTTACTAAATGATAATGTTTTGGTAAATATAAATTTGGAAAGTTAGCATGATCTCAAATAACTATGCCAATCGAATACACACATAACCTTACATCCAGTTTGAGCTGTAAGAACTGTGTGCGACTATTGTATTGATATTCTACTCTGAACATTGGTGACGTACTTCCGGTTGCCTAGGAAACACCCTCCGGTTCTTATTAATGCCAATCAAATATTCCTTTAACCATAAAATTTTAAATGTAATGTTAATTTTGTCCTCGGAGAAATATATAAATACACTTGACTAATTGAATGTAATATTTTTGAAATAAACCATTTCTAGTCAATGATCTAATTGCCTACAACAGTCAGTATAGCTATAAAAATCAAACCATATAAAGTGAAATTCTATAGAATACTATTTTTACAGGAAAAACAATGCTGCTCAAGAGTTTGGTTTTCCTGACATGCGTGGCAGGATTATTCTGCTTGGAGGTTGAAGTAGTCAACCAATGGAATCTCCTGGACTTCAATTTTCCATTTTCGGATTATGAATTTGTTAACAGTTTCAAGTAAGTATGAATCACAAAGTATATATCATTGGTTTTAATGTAAATATAGATTAATTATTTTTTAATTTGAAACCGTTTTTCTGTTCGTACAAAGTTACAATGTAGCAAAAAAGGATACCGCCAGATTATTTAACGTTCCAGGCTTCGCGGTTTATGAAGTGATCTCTTCTAGCTTAGACCACGTCGTCGTAGGATTAATAATAAATTTCGCTAACCATCGTAGGTAGCATTATGAAAACGTAATGCGTAAGCATAATAAATAGTACGCTTTGATACTGCAACGGTTAGCGAAACGTCAGCATCTACGACGACGTGGTTTTAGCCGGACGAGATGACTTCCCCATCTCATCTCATTATATTTTAGGTTTTAGACTAATAGAAAAAACTAATTGTTTTATGTTTCAGGCCAGAAAGAACGATATTTACAGGATTCGAGGTGACGGACAATCGCATATTTTTAGCTATGCCAAGAATTTATGCTGGGGTTCCTGCAACACTGGCTTCTGTTCCTAGGAATGTACCAATTGGTTCTAGTCCAATGTTACAGGCATATCCTGATTGGTCCTTCCATGACGCAGGACGAGGCATAAACAATAGCTGTGAAGGACTTACCTCTGTGTATAGAATGAAAGTAGATTCCTGTAATAGACTTTGGGTGAGTTTTTTCCTGCACTTCAGGTGTATGTTTTCAATGAAAAGGTACGGGAAATTAATGAAAATGCAAGTAGCTATTGTTTTAATTGTAAATAACTTCTGCAGATACTTTACTACCACTGTATTAGCAGGTCTCGGTGGTCTAGTGGTTAGCGCACTTACCTCTAGACCCAAACGATGTGAAGTAGAATCCGGCCGAGGTTAGTGCGATTTTTCTAGCGGGGAAAAGTCTTAAAGTGCGCCTTCTGTCGGATAAGAAGTAAAGCCGTAGGTCCTGTGCCACTGCGATGTGTGACACGTTAAAAATCACTAAGTACTGGGGTTGTGACTACCCCAGATAGGTAAAATTCATAGTTAGGGTATACAATGGGCCGTATATGGCCTGAGTGCAAAGAGATGTTTGGAAACTGCGTCCTAGATCTCTCCCAATCAAAAACCAACCAACCACTATAATAAATAGGTATTGTGCTAAAGAGTAGGCTTCGGATTTGTTGGGTTACAACCGTTAGATGGCGTCGTCTATTTCATGGAACATTTAATCCGCTAAAATACTAAACAATAGCAAATATCAGAACAAATTCCACCATTTTAGACAAGTTAGCCTTCCAAAAATATGTACTCCACTTTGAAACATAATAATTAATATAAATGTTATTTCTGGAACCCTATTCGGGAAATCATATAAAAACCATAATATTACATGGGCATTTCGTCCCTTAACTTGCACTTTACATTGTATAAAAATGTGAGATTTACATGTGTTGTTAGGAAAATTATGTTATAATCACCCCCATTGATATTTAAAATGCACCCAAAAACTTTAAAACATGAACCAAAATGTTTGAGGCATGCCAAAACATAATAATATAGAAGGTGTTTCCATTGAACGAAAAAGCGGAGAAAAGAATGGTCAAACATAAAAAGTGAAGTGAATGTTCCAAGAAATCAAAGAAGAGAAGCATCAGAAAAATGAACTTATAGATTAACCTACAGGGTGTTCTATTAAAGAAAATTTCAGAGAACAATTAGTTAAATACAGAGATACAAAAAGTCTACAGGGGGATCTATTAAATGATCTTTATATACGTGCCTTAGATATCGCTAGCGCTGGAGTGTATTGAAATTGAGGTATTGTGCTAGGATTCTTGCAATGCAGTAACCTAATAATATAATTTGGATTGAACGAAGAAAATATCGATATGGATTTGCTTTTCTCTGTAGCCCATTTTACCTTAAGATATTTTCAAAATCTTGCTACAACCAAGATAGTGTTTGTTTACAGTTGTTTAAATTCAAAACTTTTAAATTAAAATTTAACACCTTGAACGATATCCTAATTATTATTAATATGGTAGCAGTTAGCTAATTTATTGATCTGTTTTAGGTATTGGATTCAGGAATTATGACTTCGCTGGAAGATTTCCAAAGAATATGTCCTCCAAAGATTGCAATATTCGATCTGAACACCGATACAGTTGTAAGAACAGTACTCTTCCCTCGTCAAGTCCTTCGGCCAAATTCGCTTCTAACCAACTTGGTCATAGATGAGAGTGTCCAGGGATCATGCGATTCTGCTTTTGTGTACATAACTGATACAGTTGCTCCAGGTAATAGACCATCAATCATGTGACTTTTCTTGAGCTTGGTATATCAACAATTAGATTCATAACATCAAATGCTTTATATTGTATACATTAGGTAGGAAGACCACTTTCTGTTCTATTAACTGTTTAGTGAATGTTAAACAGAGCGAGAAGATAAGGTAGATTTAGAAACATACCGTTTCTGCTTGTAGACCAAACTGAGATGTGACGTCAGCTCCATGAGCATAATTTAAATTACGTTATCGGATCAATACAACACTGCTGATTTGCTCTCATTTTTAGGCCACACATAAATATTGCAAGACAACCTGTTTACCCAGTTTTGATGAACCTTAAACTCTTACGAATATTCAGATAGACAAATAAAATTATTTCTAATTTAATCGGGTCGTTGGCCATATCCTAAATTTGTAAGAAGATTTACGCGCTGTAAAAATCGTAACAGCAAGCTGATTCTGATGACGTCGAATGCAATAATAAAAAGAATAATGATAAAAGTTCTATTTTAATTGAAAAGGATTTGTACGGGGTAAATAGGTGACGCCCTAGTTGTTAGCATGTGACCTTCATGACAATAGTTTGTCCTGTGTTTTTATTGCACCTAAAATAAAACACAAAGTAAACTTTTGAAAGTTATTGTTAGGGAAATTCCTAGGAGTATCACCTTATGGTAAAAATAGGCGGCTGAAGCATAGTGTTAGACACATAACCTTCCTCTTAATGCAGACCGGACCTAGCAAAAGTACGTGCTGTACCTCCTACTTTCCCAAGTCGTCTTGACCCTGTAAAGGGAGACTATTATTATTATTGTTATGGAAATTGTCTGAAGACTGGGATGGCTCAGTAATAAGACAGCCAGGCTTTGGATGTAATAGTCCGAACGCTTTCCGGTTCGAATCACTCCATTTTTCTAACTCCATGGGTGGTTTGTACTGGGTCCCGGTTTACGTTTGCCATTGGCGATCAAATTAATCGCACTCCTCGTATTATGGTCGTATTAGAGGAGCAACAAAACCACAAACGAAAACATCCACACACACCAGGCAGGTCAAGCACGGTTTCGCACCAACACGGTAACCTGCAAAGTCGGGTCCTGTTGTGTATAGTTTAGCTTAGCCTCACCGCCTCGACGCTGTGTAAGCGGTGCAAACGAGGATTACGAAAGCTGATATCAACTTGATTGATTAATTGGTTGATTATTAGCAGGGATTTGCAATGGATTGGTTAACTCAATTTGCATTTTGACTTTGTGGGCTTCTGTAACCCCTTGATCCTTTTATAGTAGATCTGTGTCCTCAACGAGTTTCATGATGTTTTTTTCCGAAGTTCTAGTGTGTGAAGGTTGTTTCACTATTACGTAGTGTCCCCACGAATAGTTGGCGTCTTTTTCAGTAAAGTGCTGGACAGTCAAATATTATGTGTGAGGCTGTTTTCTCTTCTTCTCCGCATAGTCTGTGGAGTCTGTCTTCTCTGTATGCGCCAATTTTTTGTAGATGTTTTTACAGCTGGCAGTGCCCTGTTATAATTGGCTTAACAGATGGGATGGGGTTTCTAGGGCCCAGTTATTGCGATCATATCTCACAGTGAATAGTTTGCCAAAAGAATACACTGGAAAGGTATAATCGGTGCCTATTTGAAGAATGGGATCACCTCCTACCACTTCCTGTATTCGCTTATGTCCATATCGTTCTTGGTCGGTGTCCCAGTTGCCAGTGTATTTCATTGTTTGTGTTCCAAACTAGTTTTCCTTTCCTAAATACATCTCTAAAGTCTCAGAAGGGTTTCCATATATGTAGCTGATCGCTGCTGATGACTCTACAGATGCACAAACAAGCCAGTCTCTATATCCTGGTTAGTTTTGTAATGACTGTTTTTGCCATAGGTTATCTGGGTCTAATTACCGAGGTGTAGTACCATCTTTGGGTTTAATCTCTATGTTTTTCCATGCACCTCTCGCGAGGGCCATTTTCGCACACTTTAAGATATTGTTCAGGTGTACGTTCCAGTTCAGTTTTACCTCTAGGGTCATACCAAGAACCCTCTAACCTCCTGGCTAACCCGATTTATTTCGCCGAGAATTGTCAGGTTGTAAAATGTCCCTGTATTTAGCGATATTACCTTGAAGTGACAAGGTTTCTGTAGCTGTTTCTTATAGCACTAATTAAATTCTAGCTAAAATAATTATGTAATATAGAATACGGTAATAAGGCATTTCTTTAAAAATTTATATTATTTGGGAATAAATGTTCAGGGATCCTAATTCTAAAACCTATATTGCTGTATAATATAATATCTAAAAACTAAATTTGTATACGTAGCAACTATAATACTTGTAGGATTCCCGGATACTGTTTTTATTCATACCTTTTAAACTAACAGTAGTTTTAAGAATTTTTTTTTGTATCGCCGTTAGTTAATTGTACAAAACTAATGTAAAACACATATTTCATGTGAACTAATCAGGATATCATGTGTAGGTATGGTCATATATGATTCTTTGAGAGACAGAGCATGGAGGGTAATGCATCCCAGTATGTTCCCGGATCCCGATTTTTCTGATTCAGTTGTTGGAGGAGAAACCTTTACTCTTATGGATGGCATTGTGGGTTTAACGCATTCTCCTAATTTGGGAATTTTGTACTTTCAACCACTGGCAACTAACAGGTGAGGATATGTTAATTAATTATTTAGGTGTCTAAAACGTACAGTTGTAAAGTGAATCAACGAAAATTTGTAGTTTTTAGTTAAGATAATAACATTACGGTGATTATCTTCCTTCATGAACTACAAGCAATATTATTATACGCTTGTTATAAATAAAATTATATTTATTGTACAGTATCACTAAAACATTTTTTTAAAGTTTACTATAGAAAATAAACCCCGTATATTCAATTAAGTTAGAAATTTTTTTAACGTACAGTGTAAGCTAGCTGAGTTAGCCCTTAACATTGGTTGACGCAACCCAACATACATATAACACGGCAACATAAATAACCTTCTCTTTAATTTAAATAAATTGATCAATGTTGCCTACTTGTAACAAATTCTATCAAACTACCAAGATTATTGTGACTAATTTTAGAGAAAGTGGAAACGTTGAAAGGAAAAAAGAACCAGGAAGACCTATGAAAGAGAACTGCAGAAGTTATTGATAATGTTAGGGATATCATGGAAGCAACACCTTTTAAGCCGATCATAAAATTAAGCCAAGAAATTTATTTGTTGTACGGTACTTTTCGAACAATTATATAAATGAGCATGACTCCATATATATATATATATATGTATATAAAGGATCTTCTACAGCCGTGGCAACCTTCCTTCTCTTAGCCTGTTTCTCCATTCGTCTCGATCTTCCCACGCTCCTTCGTTTCGCCGGGATCTTCTCAGTCTACCCCTTTTTCTTCTTCCCATGGGGCTCCAGCCTGTAACTCTTCTTATCCATGTCGTGTCTTCCATTCTCCTAAGAATTTCTTCATTTCTCACTCTATCTAACATTGTAATGCCACAGTATGCCTCCATTATGCCATTTCTGTTGCCGTAAGTTTTTTTCCATACAAAATGCACATGGTTCGTCAACTTTTACCGCGTGATTTCCAGCCTAGTACAAATTATTGTCACTGGTTCTTAAACAACACAAAAACAACGACGTATTGGATAAAATATAATAAAACCAATGTCGATTTCCACAAAATGTAATATATGAACTTGAAAAATTGTTATCGTTTTCGGATTAACTATAATCCATCTTCAGACCAAAAAGTGATTGATCTGTTTCTTCTTGAAGGAAAGATTCTTGAACTTGTGGACTAAAGTGGCTTGACTTGCCTTCTTAATAAATTCGTTGATGTTCCACCAAGGTCACCCGATCTTACAGTTCCAGACTTATTTCTATTCCCTTATCTAAAAAACAATATTTTTAGTAATAGACCACAGAATCTAGAAGAGTTACAAAATGCTATTTCTCAACAGTTAGATGAACGTACCCGGATACTCTGGTGAATGTGTTTGTAAATCTCAAGAGTGGAGTGCATTTACGTTATTGTCAAATGACCGTTTATTTACATAGCCTGTAACTGCATAACCTCACTACTTCGACCACAGGGACCACAGGGACCATAGGGACTACAGGGACCACAGAACATTTGAGACAGTAATGCCACTTTGAATATAGCTAAATAAAAGTTAGAAAAACACTGGCAGAATAAAGTGTTATTTTAAAATATCTATTAAATAATTAAATAAATAACCTAATCAAATTTAAAATGTGACAGTTACAAATATTTATAATGTTTACATCTTTAGAATTACAGATTTATCTAAGACAAGACTTTAAAATTACAAAGGTGTCTTTGACTTGGCTTTTTTGCTCTCGCGGTATAAATAATATTAGTAAAACTGTCTATTACTACAGTAATTGATCAACAGTTGTTATGGTACATGTCTGTTAGGTTGCGTCAACCACTTTCAACTGGGGGCCACTTACCTGGACCGCCCTGTACAATACAATTATTATTACCTGTTGTTACATATAGTAATGTTCTGTTTTTTTATGGTTTTTACTTCCAAACACAAAATATTTATTTCTGAACACTTAAGTTTCTTCTGGATAAATTGCTTGACAAACCTGGATGAAATATATGGGGGGGGGGGGAGATGTTCCTGCACTAAATTTTTCTGTTTCCCCACTACAACTGGTAAAAATGAAGTAAACATATGATTTAATCATTGTTAGGTTATACAATGTTTGCAACATTTGATCAAGCAATTTAGTGCAAGTACAGATCAGATTAAGAGAGCTTAACGTTTAGGGCTCCCTTCGTATTTCTTAAACCCATCTTTGATCTTTGATATGCTACCTTTATTTTATTTAGTTGCTGCTGTTTAAAAAAAATGCCCTCTTTCTACTTAGATATAAATATCAACTACAGCTTCAACTACTCTTTAGGCATTTAATTTAAATCATTTTTCCTTACAGAATATTTAGTGTTCCTACTTCTGCATTGAGAAAAGGCCCCCCTGCAGAGTTGGAAGCTTTGCCCGTTTCACTGGTCGGAACTAAGTCTTCGCAAGGCGTTGGACTTTCTGTGGACCAGAGGGATGATACTTTGTTTTTCAGTCCTATTACGGAGACATCTGTCGCTTCATGGAACCCCATTAACAATAACCAAAGGTGAGCTTATTTAGTTATTTGAAAATTATTTGTTTTACACATAAGTATTTATAGTTACATCTGTGTTCTGAATCTTAGGGAGGGTCTCGTATAGTAAACTGGTGATGAAAGTCTCAAGTTTAAAAAGCGTAAAGCGTTTTGTCAAAAAAATTAATAACTGTACAAAGGGAGAGTTCTAACCGTTACTGTATCTAGTGGGGAAGCGAGTTTAAAAGGTGGGACATGCTTAACCTGAATGAATTAGGTGGGATGGAAGTCATGGAGTCACCTTTAACTACTCCATGATTCTAAAAAGTAAATGTATTTTAGTTTTTTACACTGAGATAATAAATACAGTTCTATGGTAATTATAAGTAGCAAAATTGGTATTATACCATTAAACTTCCATAATATTAAACTTTCGAGCAGCACAAAGTTAGTGTTGACCTACTAAATTAAATTGTGTATGCTTGAAAGGAAAATTTTTATTATAATGATGGAAACTTCTAAATCCAAGAAGTATTTGATATATGACTGCAATAGATCATCATAGAGTAAATGAATAAAGTTAAACATTACCATACGAGTTGCTAGTGTAATGCGTAAACCAAACTACTGTCTTTTTTGTAAATATATGTTTACAATGTAACTATGATTTTTGAACCTAAAACATAGGCAACACACAATACGTCCTACAGATTACAAACTACTACACTATACTATAGCTATAGGAAATTATGATAGTATTGGTTGCTATATTAGCTACATGCTGAGAGATCATTAATACAAATTTATTAACTACATTTTACGATGTTATCACAATTTTATTCTAACACCACATTATGATAGTAGCTACAGAACATTTGATATTTCATAGTATGCGGTTTGTGGGGGCTAATTGTTTTTTGAGGAGCAACCTCTCTAACAACCGTGTATAGAAGATATATAGATATAGAAGTCTATACAGTCAGTAAAACTAAAATGTACACAAATTTGAATGACTTCATACTACGAGGGGAACTCAAAAGCTTATCTACCTACCCATGAAACGAAAGAGACAGCAAAATCTTAATAATTTTTTTTTCAATGTAACTTCTATCTATGTCAACGCACTTACGCCATCTGTCCTCAAGTTGGTTTATATCTTCAGGAAAAAAATCATTTTGCTGACTAGCGAAGTAGTCATCGACTAACTATTTCAGTTTGTTATCTGAGTAAAATTTTCGTCCTCTTAAATATTTCTTCAGTTTTTTAAACAGATAAAAATCATACATCATATATATATATATATATATATATAAAATCAAATAATAAAACTATTTTGAACGTGGGTTCCGAAGAAACATCCACGATTACCGAATTTGAGGTTAAGCAAACCATCAAGTAACTGAAAAATAAAGAAGCGCCAGGGGAAGGCCGTATAACTGCTGAAATATTGAAAATGGGGGGTGAAGTGGTAGACGAGATAGTTATGATACTTTTAAACAAATGCCTGCTGGAGAGGAAGATACCAAAAGCGTGGAAAAATGCTGAGGTAATTCTTCTTTTCAAAAAAGGGGACACATCAAAAATTGATAACATAAGTTTACTCTTGTGTTTATGTAAACTACTTACTAAAATCATCACCAATCGCCTGACTCAAAAATTAGACTTCTACCAGCTAGTAGAGCAGGCAGGTTTTAATATTATATAGTGAATTGGGAAAATAAAAGGTATTAACATTGATGGATGTCTTCTAGAGCTAGACTACCCGAGATTTGCGGACGACATAGTACTAATTTCTAGCAATGCCGAAGAACTTGTAACTATCCTCATACAATTAAATTAGGCATCCAAGAAAGTAGGGCTAGAGGTAAATATAAACAAAACCAAAATAATGACATACAGCGATGCAGTTGTTTTCATTGACAATCTATATGTGAAAAGTGTAGACGAATATATTTATCTAGGCAACTCAATTAGGATTGGAAAAGAAAACCAAATGTCTGAAATTAGGAGAAGAATAAGAACCACTTGGACAGCCTTTGGAAAGCCATATACTTAAAAACACCGACATCCCCATCAACCTGAAAAGCAAGGTGTATGAAACCTGCATATTGCCTGTTGCAACCTGTCGTTTGGAGACAGTGACATTAACACAGAGGAGCGATTGAGCGTATAATGTTGGAGGTAAGTCTGAGAGATAGACTGAGGAATGAGGAGATAAGGCGTAAATCAAGAGTCCCCGATATAATACAGATAATAACCCAAGCAAAGTGGCAATGGGAGAGTCATATAGCACGACACGGACCAAAGATGGAGACCACGTCTAACGAAAAAAGGTGTAGGAAGACCGTCAAAAAATGGAGTGAGGATATTCGAGAATTTGCAGGAAGAGATTGGATTCAAAAGGCTCAAGACAGAAGTTCATTGAAACAAATGAGAGAGACCTATGTCCAGTAGTGGACTGATACGGGCTTAATGGAATGGATGAATATCAACGCATTTACGCTATATGTCCGGAAGTTTGTTTATACCTTCAGAAAAAAACTCCTTTGGCAGACTAGCGAAGTAGTCATCGACTGACTGTTTCAGTTTGTTATCTGAGTATAATCTATCTTTGGTTTCTTAAATATTTCTTCAGTTTTCTAAACAGATAATCTGTTTCAGCCATATCTGGGCTATAAGGTGGTTGATCAATCTCCTGAAACTCACATTCCTCTAAAACAGACACGACCTTTCGAGCCTTGTGGAGCTTACATGGAGCCGTGTATTGTCATGCAAAAAGCAAGATGCTTTTCAGATACAAATGTGGGCGTTTGTCACAAATGGCGTTTCTTAGAGTTTTTAGAATATTGGCATAAGTTTCTCCAGTAAGTGTAGTCCCGCTTGGCATATTTTCGATCAACAATATTTCCTCCATGTCCCAGAATGTGGTGGCCATTAATTTCCCAGCAGAAGGTTCGGTTCGGCATTTATGGGGAGGTAAAGAATCCTTAGGGATGCATGTAATGAATCCAAATTTTGTCACCAGTCACCATTCGTGATAGAAACTGTGAATCCTTCCCAGTGAACAAATATTCGAAAATTTGTTGGCGGTGTCAGAAACCCCTGACACCTTACTGAAGCCTAATTTCCCGTGTAAAATGGTAATGACGTTACCCTAAAACATTTCTAATTCTGAAGATACAGTTGTAATTTTCAAACGTCGATCCTCCAGCACCATAGCATCAACTTTCTGGCACATTTCTTCATGAGTCGCATCTGCCGATCTGGTCGATCTTAAGTCATCTGCGACGGAATCCAGTCCCCCATGAAATTGTTTTCAAGGCTAGGTATTTGAGTTCCCCTCGTATATCAAGATTGAAAAAGTAAATACCGATAACACGGATGTGGAAAGTAGTTTTTTTTTGTGGTTTCGTATTAATGATCTCGCTGTAGTTGTGGAGTGTTTATTAAAAAAATTACTTAGTTTCACTTACGTTTTCAAGTTAAGCCTTATAATTTTAAAATTGGTATTATGAGTATGACTTAGATTACACTTTGCTAATTTAGTTAATTATACATCGTTAAAGTTTTAAATATAAATATTTTATTTGTAATAAAGTCAAGTTTTTGCATCGATTATGTATGGGTATTGACCGGTTAATTACATTTTAAATTTATAAAAAGCTTGTATACATTCGTGATACAGCAGGTATCTCTATAAACGTCGTATTAAATGATTTATATATTTGCTGGTCGCCTGTATAATAATTATTAAATTTAAATTTAATCTAAAATGTTTTATGGGATGAACTTGTAACGACCGTTTTGAGATTTGTGTGACTCTTATGTCCTGTGGATTATTGTAAAAAAAATGTTTAATAGTACCTATTGGTTAACATTGGTGTCTGCTGCAAGTGGCAAAGTGAGGGTAACTGTTTTTTGTAACATAACAATTAATTGACAATACGAACACATCTAATTATTCGAATAATAAAACTTAGAAGTGATACAAATTAAGCCCACACAGCACGAGATAATTATAGGTTATTGCTATAATCCTAAATAAACAACTGTAAAAGCCTTGAACCTAGAAAAACAGTAGGACGTGATACGTAATTGATGTAATTTTTAGCTTTTAACTTATACGAATTCCATTCGATTTTGATTGGTATTAATTTGAAAATTAATCAAGTATGGGATTACAGTTTTTTACAAGAATGTATTTTGTATTTAAAAATAAAGGTCAACGATTCTGTTTGGCAATTATAATAAATAATACGGTTCCATCTTGATGATTTATTAAATACTCTGTTACTCTATTCGTTATGTACACAATCTCACACAAACAAACAAATGACTTTAACTTTTTCTGTAAACATATTTGCCTGCAGTATTTAGCAAACCATCATACAAGAATAAAAATATACACTGCTGGAAACAATTAATGGATATTTAGCAACATTAACAATAAAAAAACAGGCATTTATAATAACACCTGCAAATAATTTTATATTTCAATTGCAACATTGTTAAACAAGAAACCGAACGCTTGGTTGTGTTTCCATATGTTTTTGCTAGTTGAAATCCGATCATCGCTGGAGGGTAGTAAAGCGCGCGTCAACAAGCTCTTGGCCATAATTCAGATTTTCACTATCTTGGTTAGTAGTGGTGATTTTTAATTTTAACTGCAATTAAGAATGGAACAGCAACATGATTTGTCTGAATTAGAGGCTTGGCGGCCATAGGTCAATTGGAAGGTGGACGATTTCAAACGCCTCTATTTGATTCATTGTGTTTAGTTTTAGGGTCCTTGCCTTTCGAACCATGGAGTAGAACAGGTAGATGTAACATTTCAGGAACTTGTCTTATATTCAAATGGTTATTACGTAGTAATTATTTAAGTTTCATAAAACAGTTTTGAGAAATTTCAATCATGTGTCTTATTTCTTCATCTGCGGTAATCGTTTCATAAAACCAGTAGCAAAGATATTTGAAGTAGACTACTCTTTCGACTGGGATTTCCTACAAGGTTAGAGGTATGATATTGATGTCAATTTTGCTGACTATCATCAGTTTCGTTTTTTTTTAAGTTAATGTTGAGTCTCCGTATCTGACTTCCGTCGTGTGTTTTGTCTAATAGTTGCTGTAATGCTTCAATCTTCTTCCTCTTCAGCTTATTTGGATATCCACGGCCGTTTGTGTCCGGTTACTTTTGGAGGTCACCTCGCGGATGCTTCTGAGGTCCCCCGCACTTCCTTTTGTAGTTCTTGGGCGCCACTGTATTACTTTGCGCGTCCACTTAGCTGGATCTTGTATTGCGACGTGGCCTGCCCATCTCCGTTTAGATTGAGCTACTCTTGGAATTACGTCCAGAAACAGACCAAGAGTCACTGATGCAATTCAAATCTTCAATATTCTCTTTCAAAATTACAGTGTCGTTACCGAAACGAATATTGTTTGTAGTTGCTCGTTCCATTTTGACTCTTTCTATACCCGATGGTGCCTTCTTTAAGATGTTTTCAGAGTATAGCTTAAAAAGAAGATTCACATTGCAAACGTATTTGAATAATTTGGCCTGATTTCGGAAAACAAAATAATCCACAAATTGTCTGGGAACGGCTACAATATGAAGGTGGGTGACATGGCGGTGAGATGGTATGGGTCGGGATAAGTACTGGAGGTCATATGCATCTTTGTTTCATTTAGAATGTCTCTCTTCTGATTAAAAGTATCTGAATGAAATTATGCGACCATTATTCTTCTGCAGCCGTGGAAGAGCAATTCATGTTGTAGATGATAACGCTCGTCCACATCGAGCAAACGTCGTGGACAACTGATTTGATGAAATGGTAGTTGATAAAACGTACTGGCCAGCAAATTCCCCGTACGGTAACCCAATCGAACATACGAAATAGGCCACCACGTACCTACAATTTCCGGCTCTCAGAGAGGAACAGCATGCGATTCCACAAGAACTATTTTACTCAATCAACGCCAACAAGCTGTTAAGCCTTTTTAGTTGTTCGTGGAAATCATAGCCATTATTAACTTTTGTTTTTATAAAAATTAATGAATAATAGAATGTAACGATTAAAGATTTCTGTTCTTATTCGTACGCATCAACTTTGTAATTTATATCTTGTAGCGACGGTCGCATTAGATCTTGCACAAACAAGTTTAAAAGCGACAACTGCTCCGTTTCTTGTTTAAAAATGTTGCGCTTTAAACATTTGCATATAAAAATATTCAAATGCCTGTTTTTTTTATTATTATTAATGTTGTTAAATATCTGATAATTGTTTTGAGGAGTGAATAAGTCACCTTCATTGGGTTATAAAGACGACGAATGGATTTCAGTCTGAATTATCTTCGTCTTTTTCTTTGTTGTAGATCTTCAGATCAGTTTATTACCGATTTCATTTTCTTGGCCAGACTGCCAGCTATCTCTCCATCTTTTATATGGCCTTCCTGGTGGACGTGAGCTTGTTGGTTTTCTTTCCTGATATAGTTCTTAATATTTTCATTTCTATTGTTCTCTGCTGGCTTTTTCTTTTTGCTGTGTTGGCTCTTGTTTCTATACTGTATGACATCACATGTCTCACATAAGTTTTATATATTCTAGCTTTGATTTGGATTAGCATATATTTGTTTTTCCATATGACGTCTTTTAAGCATCCCGAGATTGCAGCAGCTTTGTTTACTTCGCCCTTGATTGTACTTACTGGGTTATTACAACTGCATATTTAAACACCTAAATATTTAAACTGCAACCTGCTCTACCGACCTATCTTCTACTACCAATTTACATTTTACGGGGTCTCTAGAGAATGTCAAACACTTTGTTTTACCATATAGTCATGTTGTGTTTTCGGGCAGACAGGTAGAACCTGTATAGTTTTCTTTGGAGATCCTCTTCAGAGTCGGCTAATATTGTGACGTTGTCTGCATAACAAACCATACTAACAATCTTATCTTTCATTTTGTAGCCTAGTTGTAAGGATTTCACGTCTTCTATTATTTTGTCCATTACAAGGTTAAAAAGGAATGGCCTTAAACTGTCTCCTTGTCTTATTCCTCCAGAAGTTGGTATTTGTTGGACTATTCTGATTCTTGTTGTGTTGTTAGTGTTGATTTTATCTGTTACTCTTCTTATTTTGTGTGGTGTTTTGTGTTCTTTCAGTATGTTCATGACGTCTTTCAACTGAACCCTGTCGAACGCTTTAGTACGATCAATGAAACATACAGATTTGTTAAATTCTAGGGCTTTTTCTCTTGAAGTTGCCTGACGATGAAGATTGCATCCGTACTTGACCTATTCTTACGAAATCCAAGTTGTTCTTCTTTGTTCGTTATCTGCTTTTCAAACTTCCATATTAGTACACTTGTGAGTAGCTTTAGTGTTGAGCACAGTAGAGTTATGCCTCTATAGTTTTCAGGGCATGTCTATCCTTTTTTAAAGATTGGTATTGTAATGCTGTTATCCCATTCTTTCGGTATTAATGAGGTTTCTAAGATTTTGTTAAAAAATACCGTGAATTCTTTCGCCAATGTGGGTTCTCCACACTTTAAGAGCTGATTGGGTATGTTGTCAATTTCTGGGGTTTTCCTATTTTTAAACGTTTTAATAGCGTCTGTTACTTCAGTCGCTTCTATAGTTACATCCTCTTCTTCTGTACCAAAATCTATTTCTTCTCTTTCAGAGTCGTATAATTTTTCGAAATATTCTTCCCATTGCGCCGAGGTATGTACTCGTTCATTGGTTTCTTTCTATTTTTCAGAAATCTCCACTCCTTCTTCTGTGCCCAGTGTAAATCGAGTTCCATGTCCTTAGTGGAGTTTAAACAATAGTCGCTTTTAATTTTGTTTATTTGGGCATTTACGTTATTTCTAGTGACTACCTAATTTCTATATGGTTCTTGCGTATGTGAACTAATTTAAGATAAGAAGCTTTTTCTCTTTTGTTCTGCCAACTCTTTGACCTTAGGTGTGAACTACGGTTTGGTATTTGATGCATTTATATTTGCTTTCCTCATTCCAATATCGTCCTTTGTGGCTTCCTGCAAACAGAATTTTAGTTTCTTCCACCCGTCTTTGATATTCTCTTCTGGTGTAACGTTGTCTATCCTCAACTTTTCGGTTAGTCTTTCCTTATAAAGTATTCTAGAGCTTTCATTGTCTAGTGATTCTAAGTTATATTTTTCTATATATGTTGGTATTTTCTTCCTTGCCCATGATCGTTGTAATCGTAGCTTTGCAGAGACCATGGTCGGTATCAATATTGGCTGATGTCAAAACTCGAACCTCCAATATTTGGGTTGCTGTAATTTGTTTGTTTGTGATGAAGTAGTCAATTGTTGATTTCTGATTTCTGCTATTGACGAATGTGTACTTGTGTTGCTCTTTGTGGAAAGAAGGTATTACTGATTCTTAGTTCATTTCTGGCGCAAAAGTCAATTAGGAGTTCTCCAATCTCATTTATTACTTGTTCATTGAATTAATGTTTTACGCCCTTTATTTCTTCATTTCTAACACGGGCGTTTAGATCTCTATATATTATGATTTTGTCTAAATTACAAGTTACATTATAATTAATCCAAGAGAAGCTTTCCACTGCATGATAATTTTTGTTGTGCTTCCTTCATCTCTCATCACATGCCCTAGCCATTTGATAGTTGGGCTTTTATGATCCTTACTATATCTTCTCCATTTAGATGGAAACTGTTAATATGAATAGTCAATAGCTGCTGTTGGCTTTTTTCGTTGATCATATAACTGTTTTTTCATATAGCTTCCTGGGTGAAGGATAGCGTAGCAATTGTAGTAAATACTTTTAACTTACATCTTTCTAAGACGCTTGTAAGGTTTTAAGCAAGTATACGACCGTACGTCTCACAAAGAAATATTGAAATACAGATTTACGTCTACATTGGAATCGGCACGTGCTCACTGCTGTCAGAAAGGGATGCCATTTAGTTCAGTACCTGAAGTTATCGTATGGTATAAACAAGTGTTACAACAGTTCCCAACAGGTCATGCCACAATATTTTATTTTTGACAAATTTTGTCCCTGCTTAAATTTGCAACAATAAAATTGTTTGGGACTGCTGTCGTATTTCATATTTTCAGTTCATACAGTTGTCATGTGCCTCCCACTAATCCTTTACCGTGGAAGCTACATGAAAAACAGTATAACTTAGTATCAAGGGCAATACAGAGGGTTTACTGAGGAATTATATCCTAATACTTGGCAATAAACTATATATGAGATATTAACAGAATTGAGTACAAGGTTTGTGTAAGTTAACAATTTGAGTATAATTAGTATAAATTTACAATGCAGTGTCGTTGAAATTAAACTCTTAAATACATAACTTGCAGTCAACTGTAAGGCCGTTTAGCGTATTCATGATATATATTATCAGTAAGAGGAAGTACTGAGATTTTATTATGATTAAACAACAAATGAGGTGAAGCATTGTATTTTAAAGTTTTTATGATCAAAGGATTAAAATACACGGCTTTCATGTAATATAAATGATAACACATGATCTAGATTTAACGTTTTTTAGGTTGATCGCATACGATCCCCAGAAACTTCAATTTGTGGCTGATCTTCGATGGGTAGCCAAGGATGGAAGTCTTTGGTTAATCTCCACTAGATTCCAAAGGTTTTTCAGAAGAAGCATTAATTCCGCAGAAGTGAATTTAAGAGTTGTTCGCGTAACTGACAGTACACAGTCTATAAGCCCCGATAACAACAACCTGTATTTTAAGTAATTTATTAGTTTGTGCAGTAGCAATTGAGGAAGAATGGTTATTGTCCAGGTACAGCAATTTACCAAATTTAAAGTAGAATTTGCTGCTAGGCATACTTATTTTTGTATTTCATGTTCATAAGAGGGTCATTAGAAGTAATTCTGCTATTATTTACACATGTGAAGAGTATGATGATTTTGTATTAACTGCATAATTCATTTCTGTTTTGTAATGTTATATGTACACCACAATTAGATACAATTTAAATTCTTCCTATTCTCTCAATAGCTAAAGATTTTAAGCTGCTCATTTATTGAAATCATTGAAATGTTCATTAGTCATTTATTATATTGTATATATTGTGCACATAATAGTAAAAATAAAGTATTTTATATAGCATAAAAATTCTTTACAAACCTTATAATGAAGACATCATCTTTAAATAACAGTTCAAGAGTGTAACTAAGTATAATATTAGAATGTATAATCTAGTATCTAACATAGGACAAGAAAGTGTAAATATATGTTCGAAAACATTTTTTAATGCAAATTTTCTAATGCCATTATGATGGAACTATCATTTTCTTGCTTGTTTGTATTTTGAGAAAGTAATCAGTATCTATACCGACTATTTGGTTTGAATACAACTGAGACGTATGGTTACAGAGTTACCACGTTTATAACTGAGATAAGTTTGAGTAGTTTTTCCGATTCGTCATTTGCTCGTCCCCACTTGCTCGCCACCGTTTGTTCGCCACCAATTCCTCGAATGCCGTTCCCTGGGAGAGATGCTCGTCATATTTTACTAGAGTAATATAAAACGCCCTGTGTATCAGTATATCCATGGCAATCCTATTTGATAAACCCTATTTCGACTAGCATATTTAGTAACAAATCTTTATTTTGTTGAAAATAAAATATCACTACTCTGATTAAATAATTTTACATTAAAAAAAATATCAATTGTATGTAGCAATTGTTCTTTATAAAAAATTGAATTATATTAATTAACAATTAATACCGTACATGACATAAAACTTGTGTGTAAATGAAGTTTATACTAAGAACAAGTCGCGCATTCTTTAAATGTACAAGTTGATTCATTAAAACTAAATTCTAGGTATGATACATAAGTAAAAACAAGTATTTTTGACCTAGTAACAATCATATATTAAATTAATATTGGTTTTATATTTGTGATAAAAATACTAAAGTACTGATATGGATGTCATTAACTTTAAGAACTTTATTTGATAACCACTAGATTACACGTAATAATAACGTATGATAATATTTAACTCGTAATATGAATAAAAACTAGGTCTAGAATCCAAGCCAAAACACTTACATTCAAGACAATACTATTAATAATTACACCACCACGATACAAAAATGTCCTGCAATAATTTGAAATTCAGACTTTCGAAGCACATGATCACCCAAGGAAATAAAAAAAAACTACAAGAAAACACAGTGCGATGGCCGAGAATCGAACTCGGATCAACTGCTTGGAAGGCAACTATGCTGACCATTACACCACCATCGCCCACGAAGATTCGCTCTAAGTAATTGCAATTGCAAAAGATGAACCCAACAACCGTAAAAAGAATTTTAAAAAAATTATAAAAAATGTAGTGCGATGGCCGAGAATCGAACTCGG
>JABXWE010035003.1:0-10545 GCA_014611495.1 Limonius californicus
ATTATTAAATTAAATCTGATTAAAACTGACATTTAATTGTCATAAAATCATCAAAGACCGACGTATTGAAGTACAAAGCCACCCTTTATCTAAAATTTTTTTGTACATATGGTATATATATATATATATATATATATATAAACATATAATCTAACACCTTTTACCTTAAGGTGTATTTTATGTTACATCTCACTTTAATGCACAAATTTCGTCCATTGTTTCCTGTCTGCTGCTAACTTTTTTGCTTCTGCCCACGTGTTGGTCTTTATCTTCAATATTGCTGCTACTTCATCATTCCACGTCTTTCTGGGTCTTCCTCTTGTTCTGTTTCTGTATACACCTGCTTCCCATATGCGTTTAACTTGTCTGTTACTGTCCATTCTGAATAGATATCCAAACCATTTTAATTTTTGTTTCTCTATAATGTTACTAATTTGTTCAATTTTTCTTACTGTGCCATTCCTATTCTATTTCTTCTGGTAATTCCTTTAACTCTTCTTAAATATTTCACGTCGATAGCTTGTATTTTACTTTTCATTGTATTTATTAAAACCCAACTTTCATTCCGTACGTTAGGGTTGGTCTAAAAACTATTATATATACTGTCATTTTCGTTTTCCTATTTATCTCTTTATTTCCTATAAACGGCTTATTTAAACTGTGTACAATCTTGCTTCCCTCTCTATCTATCAGTACTCCTAGATATTTGAATACTTCAACTTGCTCTATTTTTCTTTGCTTTATTTCTATGTTGATATTCTTGTTATCTTTACTTATTACCATTACCTCTGTTTTACTTGCGTTTATTTTCATGTTTCTCTTCGATAATTCCTCTGTCCGTAACCATAGTTTTTTTTGTAAGTGTTGTTCTTTTGCAGCGCAGATCATTATGTTGTCGGCAAAGGCACATTCTGATACACTCACAGATGATAATTTATTGCATCCGATATGTACCTATATGTATATGAATTTGACAAACCTCTCTTCCTCTGTATGATAGACCTAAAACAAGCATTTGACCGAATACGACTACGTGACATCATTAATATTTTGCGTCATCACGGGGTAAATAACGAATATATTAGAATTATAAAAGACCTAAATAAAAACAGCAAAACACAAACCAAAGCTACAAAGAAAATAGACGTCAGGGTCGGAATCCGACAAGGGGACAGCCTAAGCCCGACACCGTTCAACATAATAATTTTTGAAGTTAAAGAAGTGAGCGCAGGTTACCAAATGGCAGACAAATCTCTGGAAATCCTATGTTACGCTGACCCTCGTCAGCATCCTACATTAATAGCAGAGAATGAAGACGACTTACAACGTCTCCTATTTAGATTTAAAAGAGCAGCCGAATATTTCAACATGATCATATCCACACAGAAAACCAAGTCTATAGTAATCTCGAAAGACCCTATTCGATGTACACTGATGGCTGGCGATGAGACAATAGAACAAGTGATGAAGTTCACCTACCTTGGAACGCAAATATCAAGCGATAGAAACCTAATAGAGGAGGTTAGAGCGAACTCCATCAAAGCATCAAAAATCTCTGGAAGCTTAAGAGAAGTAATATGGAGAAACAAATATATGTCAAAGGAGAATAAAATACGGATTTACAAAACATATGCGAGACCGATTCTGACGTACGCCGCTGAAACTCGCGCAGAAACATGTAGAGCGAAAAGACTGATGAGAAGCACAGAAATTAAAACATTGAGGGCAATAAAAGGAGTAACCCTGCGAAATCAAATCAGAAGCAGAAACATAGGAGAAGAATTACAAATAGAAGACGTAATCCGATGGACAAGATTCAGAAAACGTTAATAGAAAGACCATATAGACAGGATGGACCCAAATAGAATTGGAAAGTGGTCTAAAGACCAAAAACCACAAAGCAGAAGACTTCCAGAGGTAGAAAGCAGAAAAAAGATATGTACCTTTTTATTTTTATTTGCTGTTGCTTTAATTCATCCATTATTAACATAAACAATGTCGGGCTCATTACTCCCCCTTGCCTTAATCCATCACTTATTTCGAATGCCTCCGACTGTACATTATCCTTTCTTACGTAGCTTTTGTTATTATCGTATAAGCTCTTTATTCCGTCTAATAATTTTGGACTTACATTTTTTTAGATTAGATTTTTCCAAATTTCTTTTTGTGGTACTCTGTCGAAGGTCCAGGAAAGTCATATATAGTTTTTTATTCTATTATGTTATCGTTTGTTTTATGCTAAAAATATGATCCTGTACGCTTCGCCTTAAATAATACTACTCTGCGCTTCTGCTAAATGTGCTTTTATTACACAACTCAATCTTTTTTGCAGTGTATGTACCTTTGATGCAAAGGTTAGTATTGTGATGCCTCTATAATTTAAACAATCTCTACTGGCACCCTTTTTGAATATTGGCAGTATTATTCCTCTTTTCCAATCTTCAGGTACTTTCCCAATGTTCCAGGCCTTATTGAAGATTTTTGTCAGCATTTCCGTCCCTTGCATCCCTAAATTTTTCATCATCTCTGCTTTTATCTTATCGTGTCCTGCCGCTTTTCCTTTTTTAATATATTTTTATTGCTTCAACCACTTCTACTTTTATATTATTCTCTTCTTCGCCTTGTTTGTAGTTCATTTCTTCTTCATTTATTGTGTTGTCTTGTTCTTCTAGATTAAGAAGTTCTCGAAAATATTTCCTCCATCTTTCCATAATTTCTTTTTCGTCGGTTATTATTCTGTTATCTTTTGCCTTCACATGCTTTAATGTGTGGTGTTTGTTTCCCTTTTCTTAAATTCTTCAGCACCTTGTTAAATAGATTTTGGTTTGCCTGGCTATCTGCTTCGAATTTCATGCCGAATTCTTCCCATGTTTGTTGTTCAGCTTGTAAAACCATTTCTTTTACTTTTATCCGTTGTTGAAGAATGTATCCATACGTATTTACATAAAAGTATATTTACAATTCTACCTAGTAAATCTTCTCTGCAGTAGAAGTGTTTACACTTCCCGTGGTTCGGAGGCTACGTTAAGCTGTAGGTCCTCTATGTCTGTGGCACCCTAAACGCTCAACACAGGCATAGGAGAGAAGATCGCTACGTCTCGTAAGAGATAAAGCCCTCTAAGAAGAAGATATTTATAATAGTTGTAGCAGGATGCCACGTACCCATAGACAAAAATGACTATTAAAAATATTATATATTCTAATTTAAGCAATTTTTTGGCAGGACAGTGTGACAAATTCTCACATCACAATTATTTGTATTGCAATCTATTTAAACCATAATTTTTCTGTTATATGGTTAAACTGATTAATTAGGTGTCTCATCAGTCTTACATAATTTTATCGACTTGTATTAAAAAACTAGGTCGTGCAAGGTGTTTTTATGTTTTAAACAAACGAAGAAAAAAATACCTTACCTGTATAATAACACCCATCATTATACAGTGGTTGAAAAAAGCCTACATTACTTTGGGGAAAACGTATATTAAAAAAATAATGTTTAAATTTTTAGGCCAATCAATGTACATACCCATACAGATATTCAAACACAGTAATATAGTAAAGCTAACAGATCAAATGTGTACTTGTTAAAGAAAAACAACTTGAAATAAAACATTTATTTAAAATTAAGTACAATTTATTATTTCAATTCAAGTTAAAACCTGTGATGTTTATAATATAATAATTTAATACTTTATCGGCCAGCCCTTTTTCTCGATGACTGATTTGCATCTATTTGTCATGAAACTTTCCACATTTCCAAGTTCTTCCTCGGATATTCAGTGAAATCAGACATTGCTAAGGAATTAAATCCATTTTTTTTTCTTCGAAATGATGTTAACTATTGCGAAAGGTTTTCAATAGGATTAAAGTCTGGGGACTGTCCTAGCCAATCGAGTCTACAGACTGTTGGTCGATATCTAAGACTGAACCACTTTTGCTCTGTGCATCGTCATCTTGAAAAATAATCTTTGGTTCTCCAAAGAAATATTTATAATTATTGAGTGTCATCTAAGAACCACCATCTAATATTAAAATTGTGCAATCGTTTTCTTCTTCAGCTGCTATTTTGGCAATTAATCGTGAACGTTTGTTTTGATGACGCTGGTTGTTATTAGTTACATGTTTTCTTAAGCTTTGTCATACATTTGGAGGTACGTGATTCTGTCCCATTTATAATACACAATTAACTACTATTCATAGAACCTGCTATCAGTACAATTTTGCGTGGTATTATCCTGGTTCGGCTTCAAACTCAAAAATTAGTTTACATATGCTTTAGACGATGACGATTCATCATCTTATCCCAAGCAGGCTAAACTGCTATAAATATAATAAAATTTGTGAAAGTGCTATCCGCTTTTTTAATAATGCCGAGAATGTATAAACGTATCACGAACCGTAGAGACTTGAAAGAAGGTACACTGATAGAGGCAAGAAGTACAAGAAGGTAGTCTACCTTGTAATCTAGGACTTTTCTTTGGTGACGCATAATGTAAAACTGCAACTTTTAAAAATGCTATAAACGGGTTTAATCCACTAATATTTCCCTACAACAATCACTGAGCGCGACGAACCACATGGAATGCCAAATGAAGCTTCTATAACTATTCCAACCATAACTGAAGTGCGAAAACAGAAAACGGTAGCCACAACCTCAGCAAGTATTGGAGCCACTTCACAAATGGACAAAGTAGAGTTGTCATCATCTAATGATGATGATGATGATGATGAAGATGAAGAAAATGAACTACAATTAGCTATCCTTGCTAAGAAACTTAAATTGTCTAATACTCCAGATGAAACTACATCTGAATCACCAACATCTATTAGACCATTACGAAACACATCAGAAACCAACAAATATAATTTATTTTCGGAGAAATAAACACTAAGTTGTTCAGTCTCTAGTCTTTGGGAAATACAACCAATAGCAACATCTGAATAATCATCTACTACTCACAAAAAGATGGAAGCATCTATCATAAGTAGCACTCCAGTCAAAATAATTAAAACAAATCAGATTCAGGAGAAGGAGCAAGAGAAGAAAGGTCTAAACAAATAAAACATCGAAAAAAAACATGAAAAACCACAAACGAGTTCAAGTGGACAAAAACTCCCACAAATACCATCTAGTGACTGCCATCAAGCAGGTCCTAGTTGCGTTGGACAGACCACTTATCAAACAGTGACATTGAGTATGTATGTGGAAACTGTGAAGAATTATATAAAGATCCTCCCACCGAAAACTGGATACAATGTTCCTCCTGTTTAACGTGGTGGCATGAAGATTGCACTGGCTGTGAAGAATTGGGCGACTTCCATTGAGCTTCTTGTGTTTAGTTATTTTACCCCATTAGATTCGCCATTTTACCCCGGGTATGGTGTAAAATTACTAAAATGAACTTTTTTGTTTTGGTATTATTTATAGAAAAATAATTTTGATTTTGTTAGTATTGCGAATGTTTATATTGAGTATATTTGCCACTTAGTTTATATTCCTATCTATGACGTTTCCAATCAACGTTCTATACCTTTAATATGCATTTTCCCTTAACATCAACAACTTACCCCGATCTCTCTTGCATACGCCCCCTTACCATAATAAAAGTTGGATGTTTTCTTGTTGGAAGTATGCATTATAACAAATATGGCAAGAGAAAAAAAACAAGCCAAAAAAACTCGAATCGGCTACCGTACGATACAAATAAAGGAACTCAGTTACAAATGATCCGATGAAGAAGGAGAACCTGGTTTTAAAAAACTGGAAAGCACCAAGGGTGGAACAACAAAGAAGACGAATACCGCAAGTACAATAGCTTACGGTAAGGAATAAAATAAAGACAGTGATACAATGCATAAGAACCTAATAAAGATGGCATCCTGGAATCTGAGAGGTACATATGAAGAAGCGCTACAGAACCTAATAAATGAAGTAAGAAGATACAGTATAGATATTATAGCATTACAACAGACCCACCAAAATAACAATCAGATTAGAGACATAGATGTATACACATTCTTTAACAGCGAGAGGAAAACGAGAACATACGGGGTGGGTTTCCTAGTAAGTAAAAATATGAGAAATTTGGTTACCAAGTTCATGGCAAAATTAAATAGGCTGTGCCTTAAAGGAAACATACAGAAATTTAATCCTGGTAAACATACACGCACCGACGGATGAGAAGAAAAAGCACGAGAAAGATGAAGAACTGGATGTATTATACGAATCCTTACCAACATGAGACGTAAAAGTAGTAATAGGCGATTATAATGCTGAGGTGGGCCGAGAGGAGGCATACAAAGAAATTACGGGAGGCTACAGCAATCACAAGCATAGCAATGACAACGGACTACGGCTAATAAATTTTGCAGCAGAAAAACAGATGAAAACCATGAGTACACATTTTCAGAGGTAGAAAATACACAAGGGAACATGTGCAGCTACCGGGCAGACAGATAACTAACCAGATAAACCACATTCTTACACAGGAAAGATACGCGAAGGTCACCGCAAAAGTACTGTCTCAGAGGGGCGCAGATGCAGAGTCGGACCATTTTCTATTGAAGATCAAGATTAAGCAAAGTGTGACCATAAGAAAAAAACAAATAGGAAAAGAGCAACAAGAGCGAACATGCAAACAATATAACAAATTTTACTATTTGCATTGAAAAGTGTACCCGTTCACTACATACTAATGCATACACTTAATATAATTGACACTTAAAAGTTTTGCTTTTAGTAACGGTGTGTTTGATCTAAAAGTTGAGACATGTGGAAGGGATGCACAGTTAACCTATAGATGTATAAAGGAAAACATGTTATCTTCTTTGACCTCACTTGCCTTATATCGCGATCGGGATTCTTATTTTTTTTTTAAATGTAATCTTTATGTTATTTATATATTTTCGAAAAGGCATTATAATCATGTGACCTCAAAAGACTTAAGTTTAAGCAATTCGAATTGTGTACATACTAATGCTTTCCAAATTTTGCAATTATTAGATGATAATAGCAGTATTAATGTATTCATTCATAACGATTTAGACAATAAAATTTGTTTTCTGTATACTATGTGCAATCTATTCATTAAAAATAAATTATTACCAATCAATGGATTGTGTGTGGATGATTTTATTAAGTATACGTTTGCTTATGAAATTTTTGTTTCAGATTCTGGTGTTGCTGTCTATAGGACAAAAATGTTTAGCGGTGTGTTGCATGGCTTTCGGATTTAGAAACAACAAGAAATACCAAAAGACTTTTGAAAACAAATATAATACGGAAAACACCATTGGAGTTATACCGGGAAATAAATAGAAATAAGTCAGCAGGTGCATAAAAGAAGCAGTTAAGGAAGTGCTAAAAGGAAAACAAATTACTAAAAGCAAAACTGGCTGGTTTAATGAAAACTGCAAAGAGTAGACAGCAAATAAGGATGAAAATGCTAGAAATGGGGGAAGAAGAAGACAGAATGAAATACCAAGAACAAGAAGAGGAACAAAGCAAGCATGCACAGCGGTAACGGGAACATGGAAAGAGAAAAAGATAAAGGATATCGAAACAAGGTACCAAAATAAGGAAATTAGGAACTTTTACCGAGAGGTTAAACGAACCAAGCAGGAATTCCAAAAAATCAAATATACTGCAAAGACAAAGCGAGGAAATTGATCAAAGAAGAAAAAGTAGCTGAAAGATAGAGAGTTTTCTAGGAAATACTGAATGAAGTAACGGAAGAGAGGAGAAAGACGATGACTATGAAGGAGAAAACGGGCGTCAAGAGGCGGAAAGTGAAGAAGAGCTAAGCAGATCGGCAAAGGAGAAAATAACATCCGTTAGAGAAAGGCTAAAGAACCAAAAAGTCGTAAGTAAATTATGAGGTGAAAAGTTGCAGCAAAGAATTTTCGTCATAATACAAAGTGTGGGACTCAGAAATAATGCCCGAAGCATGGAAAGCAGCATTAATAACGCCGATTCACAAAAAAGAGGCACTATAGAATGCAACAATTACGGAGGGATAATTGTATTGGAGATTGTGTACAAAATCCTAGCCGCAATAATAAAACAAAAATTAGAGAATTACTGGGCGATTATTAATGCGGTTTCCGCAGAGACAGGTCGGTAACCGGCTAGATCTTTATGTTAAAATAGGCAATGATAAGCTGCTACAAATACAAGATTCCTGCTTGCGCTATTTTCATGACTTCAAACAAGCCTACGACTCCATAGACAGAAACTAAATGTATAAGACAATGCATGAATTGCAGATACTTGAAAAGCTGATATACCTAGTAAAAATGACAACCATGGACACTAAAAATAAGATAAAGACAAACGGAGTGTTACCTAAAGACTTGAAGTGGAAAACGGATTGTGATAAGGAGACCCTTTATCAGTAACATTATTCAACACTGCTAGAAAAAATAGTAAGGGCCAATAAAATAAATAGGACAGGGACCATAGTAAACAAGAACCATCAATGTATAGCATATGCGGACGATGTCACACTTTTAGTCAGAACTAACGCACAGCTAAACAGAATCGCAGCAAACCAAAAGGAAGCCGCGGGAAGAATGGGATTACAGATAAACCAAGAATTAACCAAATTTATGACAGTGGAAATAAGCACCCCGACAGCACAGCAAGACACAACGGTAGTAGTGAAATGATAGGGCCATGCGCATACAAAGATAGAACAGTATAGTGTTTTAGTAGCCCTAATAAGGAGTAAGTGCGAAGAGGTTAAGTAGGTAAACGCGCGAGTGGTGTAACGGGATAAGTGCGTGGGGGTCTTGAATGCAATTTTCACATCAAAGGACGTGGCAAACAGTAGAAGACACAGTACAGTAGTGCGACCCGCGGTTACGTACGCGTGTGAAACCAATGCGTTGAACAAGGCAGCACAGCAAAGAAGTGTGGGAAAGAAAAATACTTACGATAATTTACGGAGAAAAACGTGATGAAGAGGGATGGGAAAGAAGATCTAACAAGAAGGTAGTAGATTATATGAACAGCCGATCAGCACACAATATATAAAAGCCCAAAGGTTGAGGTAATTAGGGCACTTAGAAAGGCAAGCGGAGAACAGAATGACAAAAAATATGATAAAAAGAGTGCCAGAGAGAACACGAAAGAAAGGCAAGCCAAGAAAGAGATGGTTTCAGGCAATAGAAGACCCGAAGGAAAAAGCCATAATAGAATGGAGAGCCAAAGACAGAAAGAAGTGAAAGACCACAAAGCGATGGGCCTAGATGGTTTAATAGAGCTTCATATATATATATATAAAACTATTTTTCAGAAATTTCGTCCAAGTTACGTTAAACTTCAAAAAACAATTACACGCTTTGGTGATGCAGAACTTTTTCACACCACCTTAAATATATTAACAATCTCACACCATTGCACTACTTTGTAGTAGTACCTACCTTGTATTAAAGGTCATTTGGCAATGATAGGCAAAAACCTATAACACTACTCTACCATAATTGAAAAACTATGTGTTTCAGTTTTAATAATATGTAGCATGAAATGAAAATATGGTATCTACGTACATAAGCAATTTCAAGTAGATAAAAATTTGATATTTGGATGCCCTAATTATACGTTTTATATTTACTTTTGATCAAGATTAGAGCAGAAGAGCAGTTTACATTGAACAAGCTGTGTTTTCTGCCGTTCCCTTGCATTATTACGGTTCTAGAACAATTATCCCCTGGACAATAAACAAGATGTTGGATGGAAATAATAGACAAAGATAGATTTGCACTTTACAAAAAATAAGTGTAAAGCATATTTAAAAAAAATAGTAGTTGAAAATAATATAACATAATAGCCACAAAAGAATCAGAAGGTGAATTGCATTGCTATTTTTGGAGCACTGATGTTAAAACAGCAGCTTTAGAAGAATTTAATTTCATCTACCGGTATTGCAAATGGGGTAGATTTTGTAAACAGGAGATTATTGATGGGAGGTTAATTTCAGGGCGGTTTCTGTTTCTGTCTTGGGGGTAATTGTTCTCTTACCATTATGACATTGTACACCAAATTCTCTTCATGACTTTACGATTTCTATTTTTATCATTATTATTAACATGTACATCCAAAAATTTAATTTTCTTTGGGTAACAACTAAAACGTACAAAAAGGCAACAAACAGTGAAAAATAGGCGGTTTGTCTGTAGATTTCATATAAAATACCACTTTGGTACTCTAAGGATGTCAAAAGCATTATTTCTATCCTGCTGTATAAATATTACAGAGTAAATAGCCAGAAATCTGTGGGACCTTTTCGACAAAAAATAGGAAGGCCTTTTTACACATGGCGACCGAGTGGCGCAGTGGGCGAGAGTCCGCTTCGCAACCGGTTGACCCGAGTTCGACTCCCGTTGTGGCCCGAATTTTAATTAATTCGGGAGCAGCGGGAGCGACTCGGTAGCATAGTTGGGGGGGTTTTTCAAGGGTGGGGCATGTTAGACTCGTGTATAGCGCTACGCGCGCTGATCCGAGGTAAGCGGGGTGGGATGAGAATCGTGGAGTTGCTATGG
>JABXWE010035005.1:0-10514 GCA_014611495.1 Limonius californicus
TAGAAGACAGGGGCGCATATCTGCTTGTTTCTATACCAGATACCAAGACCGCCGTCTCACGAAAATTCACAATTATGGAAGAATGATTCTCTATCAATACTGTGGAGACGTGTAGAAAATACATGTCCTTACGTCCGAAGAAGTTATCCAACGACAGATTCTTTTTACGATACTCTAATCAAAAATGTACTTCACAACCTGTTGGAATCAACACGTTGTCGAAAGTTCCTTCATTTTTGAATCTGGCAAACGCAGAAGTTTATAGCGGCCACTGCATGAGGCGCACTTCAACAACTTTACTGGCTAATAAAGGTGCTGACCTTACAACAATTAAACGACATGGTGGGTGGAGAAGTTCCGCTATAGCAGAAAGTTATATCGAGAATTCTGTTTCTAATAAGCTTGATATCGCAAGGAAAATCCAAGGTATTCCTGGTACTAGTCGTTCCTTACAAGAGGAGACATCCATTGTTTCCACAGATTTATCAAAAAGTTCGACAAGCACTATGCGTTCTGAAACCGATGACAACTACAAGCTTGTTATTAATGGAAACGAAGTGAAATATGATAAAATAGAGAAAATTTTAAGGAAAGTCATCAAATAGGCGAATTTTATGATTATCACGACAAGATCACAACTTCTGTGCCCCGTTACCTTGACAACGACGAAAATTTTTATAAACGCATTTCAAAAAATATTATTCGTGCGTCGAGGAGTTTTCCGCGAAAATAAAATGGATAATTTGTGCAACGAATTGGATCATGATGTTTTTTCTGATCCAGAACACGATTTGCGATAATTAGGTATTTTGATTGTAATTTCAAGCAATTTGTAGAAAATATTCTACCTATAACCTCAAAACAGCGGATTAAAATTTTTAATCTACTGCTTATTAAAATTTTAATGCGCGGCCTAAATAAACAATGACTTTAATAGTTTGATTTGACGTCAATAAACGTCAATTTATATGGCAAAATTGAATAAAAAATATTTATTTTACGTTACTAATTAAATTCGTTAACAAGGGGAAATTGATTCCTAATACTTTCGGCTACGCGATTTAAACCGTGAGCTAAGCAAGTTACTTGAATGATGTAAAAAATTTTTAAATTTTTAACTGCTCTTGTCATGTAAGGGGCAGCGTCGGACAACATGAGTATAATTTATTCACAAGGTACACATTCCGGTAAAAAAATTGACAACCTTCCTGCGCAAATCGGGCAATTGTTAAATTATTTGTTTTTTGGTGTTGCTTGGAAGCTATTAAATATGATTTGCTTAAAATGTCTTCATGAAGAATTCCTATTAATAAATGGTCAATAGCCCACACGGCCACATTTGTCCGTACTTTCATCTAAGATTATATAAGCAAAATTACTACCCACTAATTGACTAATTTCAGACATTGTTTCATTGTAACAAGAATATACATAATTTTGTCGTAAGGTGCTTTCGTTGGGTACATTTTGTTTATTAAATTTTAAATTAACATAATTTAATTTCGATAACGGTATATTAGACGAAATGAATGCCTTACATAACTCCTTATTAAATTTTTCTTGTTCCGATTTTTTGGAACTCGTCCCTGAACATTGAGTCATGATTTGCTGAGAACAATTGCTTCGCTTCCATATTTCACATTTAGCAATATGTGAAGGAGTTTTAGTGTGCTGATCTACCGAGGATTTTCTCTCGGAAGACTCCTACAACGACAAATAATTCAATATTACATAAGAACTTTTATACTCGTTAAAAACAAAAACTACCTTCCCTGTCATGATTTTGTTTTAGTTACGTACATAATAATAGAAATATAATTTTAATTTATATAAGAAAAATTATTTAACTTACCAGTTTGCTGCAAGCTCGACAAAATATTTTGTCGCCATCCATTACTAGTTCTGGATATATTTAGTTTAATCCATGAAGCAATCTTGTTCGATTTACTCATTGTAGGTATATAATATGTATAGTATTCGCAAGAGATCAACACTATCGAATTATTGGAAACGTTGTAACGACGAGAGAAGATTCTATTATAGGGTTACTCAATGAGAGAAAATACTTTACAAACTACAAACAAAATATAGATATGTATCCTACTCAATATCCACCCTCTATTGATAAACAAGAAACAAGTAATAAAATGGATTAGGTCAGTACTTCAAACTTCAAACTGTCGGGAATTCCAGGCAGAGGTGATTAGTTGTCCAGCTGTGAATTGTCGGTATTCTGTGTACACTATTCGGAATGTCATAATCTTGTTTTTACCACTTGAATATTTACAAACGAGTAATGCAAAAGGCGAAAATATGCAAGTTTATGCAACTTTTGCAAAAGTATGCAGCGAATGCCCAAATATGCAATATATGCAATTACTAATTAGCGTTAATTTACTCTTATCAGTGTAATTCGTCCACATAATGGACTTTAGTCAAAGATATGTAAAAATTAAGGTATATGCGCTTTGCATATAATCAGTTCTTTAATGATGTAATTGTAGTGCGGGGAGCTCTAACCAGCAAGCGCCAAAAATGTTCATTGAGTGTTTAACAACAGCAAATGTTGTTATTAAATAAACAAACCATAACACGTTAGATGTGGGAGTGGTGCATATGGCAATGCTATTGCGCTAATTGTATTTTATACTGATTTTTTATTTCATAACACGTGTTCAAAATATTGTGGTATTGTAGTGTCAGGGATTTTATCCATTATCCAAGTGGTCTAGATGCGGAGAATTGTAAAAGCGGTGCCCTTCGTTCTTGTAGTTTAATATCATTGTGTTTCCAAAAACTTTAGAAGTGTGGAGATACTTGAGAAACATTTGAAAACAAACATTTTTCAGAAACAGAAACACCCAATGTGTTTAAAATTAGCAATTGCCATCTATTACCTATCTTCCGCAATTGGCAAAGCAGTGTTGAAATATTATTGTGTGAAAATTTCTAATTGAAGAAAACGTGACGAAGATGTAATACTATTGTCTATAAATTGGAATGATTTGGGTTCATATATTTGATTTGGGACCTTGGTGGGCAGTGCGAATACGCGCTGTCAGTCGAGGTCACAGTAAAATGCGGTCCGATAGGCTGCGTGGTCGAACCCCAGCCGAGACAACCGTATTTCACTTAGTTAAGTTTAGGGTGCATGTTGCATGAATGGTTAGTATGTAAGAGACACCCGCACCCGAAGTAATGCGAAAGCATCCCTCCTTTGCCGGCCTGCATACCGCTGTAGTCTAATTGCGGATACGTTTCATAGTTGAGTCATTTATTTTATGCGTTTTTATAAACTTCTTACGAATAATTTGTTATGTTACAGCCATGGCTCCTTCGCTTCTTATAGCAACGTGGTTGAAAGTACGCTTGGATTAATATGAGGTGTGTTCACTTGAAACCCACCTTTGCTTCATAAACAAATTATTCAACAATTGTATTACAAATAATTACCGTCATAGTTAAGGCACGTATCCCATTGTTTTAGTAACCGACGTATATCCCTCTCATAGAATTCTTGTGGCTGCTGATTGAAGAAATCTTCCACAGCTATCTGTACTTCTGCATCAGACTCAAAATGCCAACCATTTAACGCCATTTTCAGCGACCCAATAATATGGAAATCGCAAGACGATAGATCCGGGCTATAGGGTGGATGCTCTAAAACCTCCATTTCTTTCGTTGAAGATTATCTTTTACTACATTTACAACATGAGGCACTGCAGTCGTGCAGCAAAATGACCCCACGCGTAAGTTTTCCTGGACGTTTCCGTCTTATTGCTTAATAAGGCTTGTTCAATGTTTCATCGTACAGATTTGTACTGACTCCAGGTTCCTTAAACTCTATCTACAAGGGTCCTTTATGGTCGAAAATAATCGTAGTAATGGCATCAAATTTCGACACCAGCAATTATTGACAGTAGAAAGTCATCACCATTTTGCCTATAGGCTGTGAGGTGTTGCAAATATAAGCCCATTCGCAAGCATTTTTATTCATTAGACAAGAGATGAGGAATCCGAACAAACTCTGCTGTAACCAAGATTACGAACAATACTATGGACAGATCCTACACTTGCATCAACAACTTCTGAAATTTCTATAATTGAAATTCGACGATTTTCTCTAATAATGCCTTCCACACATGCCATATTGTTTTCTGTTAATGCAGTACACCGTGCACCTGGTCGCGGCTCATCCATAATCCCCTTTTTTTATTTTTAAGTTTTCGTCACCATTCCCTCACAGTTAGGTGCGCAATACATGCCTCTCCATACACTATTTGCATTCGTGTACGAATCTGCAATGGCTGCACATCCTCAGCGCATAAAAATTGTAGGACCGCACGCTGATCAAACTTGGACGGATTTTCAACAACAAACATGATTTCAAAATCGAAGTTTTAAAAGTCAGAATCAAATTCAAACGCCAGAAACTTATTAATGTGTTGCTTACAAACACTACTAACATTAACAAACGTCATTTGAATTATTGCATTTGTTTACAAGGCTAAGTTTATCAAAGATAGGTTTCAGTTGAACAAACCTCTTATATTGTGAAGAAGCTGCTTTGCAATTGCTGTAATTTGATGCCAGTAGTTGCAGCGTTGCTTGTTTAATTGAATAAAATCAATCCAATCATTTTATTAACAAAATTGGTTCAGCTAACATATGTGGATTTTCTGGAAACTGTGTTCTGGTAACTGTTTCTTACACTTACTGTGTGCAAAAATCATAATCCACTTTTACCGATTTAGAAATTCTTGTAGAGAAATATCACGAGGGTGTAGAATAAGTCCAAGTAAACTTGGTTTGTTTACCACAATGTTATCTAAATGTTTCAAACGGGTAGAAAAGTACTAAATCTAACATTAAGAAAACCTATACTACAATTTCTTGTTGAACTCTTTAGTTTTGAAAACACAGTTTGTAAAGATGTATAGCAAAAAAAAACATGAAACATGTTCGGAATCCCAGTGAAAAAGAAAAACTACTTATCTGTTGAACTTTTTAGTGTCAAGCTGGTGAGTTTAATGGGTTGCCCTGTATGCATCAATATTGGAATTTGACAACATAATAATGAAGAAGAAGTTATTCGTAGTTGTAAAACTTGTCTCCTTTTTCCTAGGTTAATATATTTGCTAAATGTGATTATAGTATTAAAATGCAGTGACACACAGTATTCAAACGTAACTTTATTAGCAGAAGAAAATGGTGATTTTATCAATTTCACTTGCTTATTGGAGGGACAATCCCTAAAATTAGGAGCTACATGGGATGCCCCCTTAGAAAATTATGCAAATATTACAGGTAAACACTATAAATTAAATTATAATAAAATATAATTATTATAAATTGTCACATTACAGAATCACGGTATTTACCATATTCCAAAATGCTTTGTGATTATGCAAATCAAATCAATAGTACACACGAATGTGTACCTGACAATACGTGGTCCATCAATCAAGCTATAGATTTTAAACTTAAGCCACTCACAGATTATCGCTGGGAACGTAATATTTACAATATTATGTATATAATGATCAATAATAATTTTAAATTTTAGGTTTTCAAATTATAACTTCCTCAAAGGGACAACGTAAACAGTTATTTAAATTTTCCAAAAACACGTTTAATATTGCTCTTTCGTTTCGGATGGAAAATGATGTAGAACTATATTTATCCAGTAATTCTACTGAAGGCCAAGAGTTGAATTCCGAAGATTTTATCATATTAATTAATAAAACGGCAGTTAGTCTTTATGGTAACCAAAGAATGTATTTAAACAGTGTAAGGATGTTATTTTACACATAAATGTACAATTTGTTAATTTATTTCTGTCTCAGACTTCAATCAATAAATTAGAAGATGATCAGTGGATTAACTTTATAATTACCCATACTGGAACACTTCTAATACTGAGAATAGCAGAAAACCGAACTACTTGGAAAACTGAAGGAAGAACATTTACGGAAAAGTATTTGACAGTGCAGAGCGAAGAACAGTCTCTATGGAAAGTACACAATTGTAATGGTAGAGCAGCTTATATAACAATTTAATATTACTATAATTAAAACTTGCAGATTCCTTTATATCAACACATAAACGCACAAATTTGACACAAATAGGAGGAAAAGTATTTGAAACATCAACTCCATACTGTGTATCTTTATATGTAGCTTTATGTCCAACTTGTGTTATGAACCTTACTTTGGAAGCAGATGATACTATAACTGTACAGGAATACACGACTACATTGAAGGTAGAAAATCCATTGATAAGCGAGTACGATTCTTTAGAACTTGATAGCAAATGATACTTTTTGAGGATTTTATACGAAATTCAATCCTTTCTATTATATTCGTATTATATTTCAACTTTAAAATAGCACGTATAGTAATTGATAATACGAATACCCGATCGGTTTTCTTAAGCTAGATTTAATTTTTAATTTAAAAGTTTTGCAACTATAAAATAATAGGTGACATTTTCAACGAATTTTAAGCAGATTCTAGGAGTTCCATTCAGTAATGTATCCAGAAATTACTTACTTATTTAATTACAGATGTCGAGTTTTAAAGAAACGTTACCAAAATAGTCTAAAAGTATTAGTTTGTAGTAATACTTTTCCATACAGGGTGTTTCAAAGTTACAGAGGACAAACGTAAGAGTACATTTTACCCCCCACAACTAAAGTTGGGTCTGCTGTAGCAATCTGAAGCAATTTTAGCTGACCGCCTTGAGCAAAAATAAATACCTCGCCGTATCTTATTATTATTAGCCTAATACGTTGAAAACTACCAGGATATTTTCGGCCAAATAGGCTGATATCTTCGTGTGGAAGGTCTAGGCAGTGCTAATATTCAAATTTTTTAACAACCGGTTTGCTTATCCACTAGAGCGTCTACTACTATTAGATGTTCTGATAATTGGTGTTTTCCGACAGAACTTTTATTTTCCTTTCTTTTAAGCTCTTTTGTCACTAGTTAGTGTTTTTATTTGTTTAAGTTGTACCAAAGAAACTTGTAATATCACTTTATGCCGGCCTCGGTGGTCTAGTGGTTAGCGCATTTGCCTTTAGATCCGAGGCACGCGGGATCGAACCTAGCCAAGGTCGGCGAGATTTTTCTAGCGGGGAATAATCTGAAAATGCGCCTTCTGTCGGATAAGAAGTAAAGCCGTTGGTCCCGTGCCACTGCGATGTGTGACACGTTAAAAATCACTACTGAAGTTGGAATTACCACAGATAGGCAAAATTCTTAGTTAGGGTGTACAATGGGCCATATGGCCTAAGTGCATAGAGATGCTTGGAAAACCGTGTCCTAGATCTCGCTCTTTCAAAGCAAGCAAGCAGTATCACTTTATCGTCGTTTAATTGTTTTAGGCGGCTTTACTTTAATTAAGAAAATATCCGCATTCGCCACATACATTTGACATATACTGAGACTTCCCTACATCTACATCCCTACCGGTATCAAACCGAACCGTTTCTAAAAATCAATGGAAATTTAAATTTCATGCTTACTACAGCCTTTATCTTTTGTACTAACAAACATGGTAACTGTAATAAGCGGAGTCCGAAAATTATGCCGGACCCGAACAAATATATACGTGACGTTTGATAATTCGTTAAATCTACCACTGGCCGAATATTAGGCATTGCGTCTAGGATCTAGGCCATGCAATCGGTCTTGCTCTACCAATTCAACGGTTAGGGTAAGTAGTAGTTAGTAGTTGGTATCCTGATATCTCTTGTCCTTTTATAAATTGAGTTTCGTTGGTGGAATTACTTGCCTGCCGCATCCAGTAGTTTGGACGTTGCCTTTTCCCTTCTCTCTTGGTAGTGGGCTGTTGGTCTTTACGGTGCGTTGCGATTCGGTATGAAGACTCTGCAAACTGGCGATTGTGGTCGCTCTAGTTCGGTAGGTGGTGTTTTGCTACAGCCTGGCAGTGATAGTGGGTCTTCTTCTGCAGGCGGTGGTACTGTAGACTCCGCTTAGGTAGATGTTTGATTTTGGTTTGTCTTTCTGAGAAACCAGAATTTCTTCTATATGTCCTCCCTTCTGGTGTTTCAATCTTGAATAATCTGGTTTCTGGTATTTTTTCGGTGATTTTTGCCGACTACCATTCCTTCTTGTTGTTTCTGTATACTATTTCTTCTCCTTCCTCAAACTCTGCTCAGTCTAGAGCTTCTGTCAGCATTAATTTGTTTTTGGTGTTTAATTTTGTTTAATTGTCCTTTGACTCCTTCAATTACTTTGGGGTTTAACAGCTTCTTGGTTGTTGGTATTAACGTTTGTGTTCTTCGGCTCATGAGTCTTTGTACCGACGAACCGAGGTCGTCACGTGGTGTGTTGCGATAATGTACGAGTAATAGATGAAGGTCGGAATTTTCTTCTTCGTTGCACTTATTTATCTAGTTATTTCCTTCTTGTACACACCATTCCCCTAATCTATTTAACCAAGGGAATTCAGGACTTGAGAAACCATGGTCGAACTGCCATTACCTTTTAAACTTCTGAAATTCTTCCAGTGTATACTGTCTTCCGTTGTCTGTTGTTAATATGTCTGAAATTCCATTTTAAGTTGTTTAGTAGGCTGCAGATTATTTGTTGGAAAACCTGAGGCTAAACCGAATAGGAGCCGACAACATATGTACTTTCCCCAAAGCGTTGCGAACGTTAGGTATTTGGTTGACCTCTGGATTACCTTTACCCGCCAGAGCTGGATAACAGTCATTTTACCTTGGTCGGCTGCTTCAGCTATGCTGTTGATGATCACGCTGCATTGAGCTCCAGAACCGAGTTTGAATTTGACCTTGCACCTTTCTGGGACTGTTAAGGTTTCAAACCAGTCCCTGCTTCCTTGTTCATTTGCTTCGATTGCTGAAACGTCATCCTCACTTAGATTTCTTGAACTGTTCTTACTTCTTTTGCACTGCACATATTGAAATGTTAATGTCTGTTGCAAAGTTCGCATTTTTTTTGTATGCTGTGCGGGACTTCTTCCCATGTCTCGTGCCGCATCTTGTACACTCACATTGTTCGTTCTGTTTTCTGACTATTTTCCTGCTTTTGTTTTTTGGTTTCACTGCGTCCACATGCGGTTCAGTGCTTTCGTTGATGATCTTCAGTTGCTTCTTTGCCTGTTCATTAATCCTTGCAGACGCTTATAACTTTGTTCAAATCTAGTTTAGCTTCTTCTAGCAGACTTGTTCTTAGGCTGTTGCTATATTTACTACACACAATCCCGTCGCAGAGCAGGCTGTCTTCGAGTGCACCGTAACTGCAATTCTTTATTTTCTTGCGTAGTGACGCCAAGAAATCGTTGAATCATTCTTCTGGTCCTTGTTATGATTTACTGAAGATATAACGCTCATATTGATGTTTATTTGTGGCACAAAGTGTTTTTTGAATTTAGTTTGTCTATTACCTTTATACATTATGTGTACAAAATATGTTAGTATCCTGACAATTGCGAATATTCATTATTGCAATTCCGGAAAGATTGGCTTAGTATGAAGATTGGCATCATTGCATTGTTCTAAAAACCACTGACAAAATTGTAATATCTGTAGAAAATCAACCTCTAGCAGAGCTTGTACTCTCTATACATGAAACTCACACAATAATATTGTTCATGAAGAATATATTAGGTTCAGTCTTAATTTATCTCAAGAATATCTTGTACGAACTATTACAAGCTAAAGAAAATTTTAACATCCTATGTTAAAAGTTTCGCTCTAAAACGACGATGGGTGGGCACAAAAGTATGTTTAGCTGGACAATACCTGTAGGATACGTTTTATGGTAAAGTTGGACACTTCATTCAAATTTCCGTTTGCTGATTCTTAAGTAACAGTTTACACATTACCCTGTTTGTATGTACAGATGATGGTTATCGTACACCGACACTTTACCTTGCTTTAATATTTTGTTACTAAGATAAGAAGGTGTCACTTAGTCATCACAATGCAGACCATTTCCCCTGAAGTCATTTATCTATTTTAAAAATTTCTTAAAAATATAGTTTTAAAATAATTCAAATATACCCCAACAGAAGTAAAGTTGACCACAAACAAATATATCAACTGTACGAACATATCTCGTACACCCGAGGAACAAAAAAGACACACTTTACGCTGTTAATGGGGGACGCGAAGGTGGAAAAGCAAAACCCGGACAATATCCTGAATAGAACCAATTTTTGACTTGGCTCAGCAAATAATAGAGGAGAACCAATAATAAATTATATTAAAAGTGAATAAATATATTGCATGTATACTTCCATTCAAAAAGCCGAACAAAGACGTTGGACTTGAAGAACAACACAATATCAAAATACATATTATAAAGGACGTATCAGTTCAAATCAATTGAACACGGGAAGTGGTTACAGGCTTATAAGGACAATCATAGAAATACATATAAAGCTGAGCGAAACAAGCTAAGAAAACAAATTTCTTTTCTCAGAACAACTGAAACAAAATGCTAATATATATATATATATATATA
>JABXWE010035006.1:0-12139 GCA_014611495.1 Limonius californicus
TATATATATATATATATATATATATACAGGGTGTTTCGAAATTCACGCCCACGGACTGCGGGATGGTGTTATGCGACAAAAACTAAGCAAAAAGTTTCTCTACCATTTTTCCATCAGGCCACTATTTTTCGCGGTTTTAAAAATCTGAAAATCGCAGAAAAAAGTGTTGAATCTCAACTTATGAATGTTTAATCAATTGGTTAAACTTAATAATAACAAATTTTTAAAATCAAAAGAAGGTTCAAACTATAATTATGACGAGTACGTAATTACAACATTTGTTCAAAATGTCCGCCGTCTGCTACTAAACAAGCTTCAGCACGTCGTTGTACTGTTCGAACAGAGTTGCGTACCATCTCCATCTACCTCGACCACTATTTCTCTGACCACTGGATTGGCAGAGGCGGTCCAATTGCTTGGCCGCCTCGTTCGCTCGATCTAACGCCATGAGACTTCTTTTTATGGGGTTACCTAAAATCGTTGGTCTACAAAACACCAGTGGCCAATCTGAATGAGCTGCAAAACCGCGTGTTTCAGGCAGCGCGAGAAATAACACCGGAGATGGTACGCAACTCTGTTCGAGCAGTACAACGACGTGCTGAAGCTTGTTTAGTAGCAGACGGCGGACATTTTGAACAAATGTTGTAATGACGTACTCGTCACAATTATAGTTTGAACCTTCTTTTGTTTTAAAAATACGTTATTATTGAGTTTAACCAATTGATTAAATAATCAAAAGTTGAGATTCAACACTTTTTTCTGCGATTTTCAGATTTTTAAAACCGCGGTAGCTCGAAAAATAGTAGTCTGATGGAAAAATGGTAGAGGAACTTTTTGTTTAGTTTTTGTCGCATAACACCATCCCGCAGTTCGTGGGCGCGAATTTCGAAACACCCTGTATATATATACTTATATACAGGGTGCTAAAAAAGCGTCACAAACTTTGAAGAGTGAACGTATGACCCAAAATATTACGAAAAGTTTTAATGAATGTGGGTCCGCAAATGGACGGTTTCGGAGATACATAGGATTATTCCTTTTTCTAGCAGTTGTGCATTTTTTCGCTTATCTTTTTTTTCTTATCGTATGTCATACAGGTTGACATTCAGTAGTTAGTGCACAATTCGCATTCCCGCTATGCCTGTTTACTCTAACATTGAATTAGCCGGCATGCATTTCATGTATGGTCGTGCTAATGGGAATGCCAGAGAAGCGCTACGTTTGTATGTTGACACTCATCCCAATCGCCAGATCCCTTCAGTTCGTTGTTTTGTAAGACTACACCAATGATTGCGTGATACTGGTTAATTTGCGAAACAGTTCCATAATTCCGGGAGACCAAGGTCGGTGTGCACCCCTGACGCAGAAGTGGTAATATTAGCACGGGTAGAGCAGAATCCGGATACAAGTTTGCGGAGAATATCAGCCGAGGTAGGAATTAGTAATCCTCTTGTTTGGAGAATCCTACACGAGCGCAGCTTCACCCATACCATGTACAACGAGTGCTGGCCCTAAATTCACCTGATCATCAAACACGCTTGGTTTTTTTCCGCTGGTTCTACGCAATGATGCCGAGGATCACAATTTTCTTGCCAATATTCTTTTTACTGATAAGGCCGGGTTCACACGAAATGGAGTTTTAAATTTCCACAATACTTATGTGTGGGCCGACGAAAATCCCCGTGCTATTATGGAATCCAAACATCAGGTACGTTTTTCATTGAATATTTGGATGGGTATTTTGGGCGACAATTTACTGGGTCCAGTTGTTTTACCAAACCGATTAACAGGCGCTGGTTACCTAAAATTTCTGCAGAACACACTGGGTAATCTTTTAGACGACATTCCTTTGAACCAAAGGCAACAAATGTGGTCCCAGCACGATGGTGCTTCGGCGCATTTTTCGATTGTTGTTCGAGAGCATTTACACGAAACTTTTGGACGAAGATGGGTAGGAAGGGGCGGACCTGTATCATGGCCTGCAAGATCGCCTGATTTCAACCCCCTTGATTTCTTTCTTTGGGGATATTTGAAAGCGTTAGTGTACTCTACACCTGTAAACGACCTGGATGAGCTGTAGCAACCAGTAGATCGGGGATGCCACCGAATCCGAGACAGTGTGGGGGTTTTTGAAAGAGTTCGAATGTCCATGCGGCGGAGATGTCATGCCTGCCTTGAAATGGAGGGAGGACACTTTGAATATCTCATTTGACTTTTTGCTTTTGCTGTTTGTTCATAAATTACGTTATAATTATTTGTTTGTTTGTTTGTACATAATAAAAAAGTGGTGTAAACGCAAAATGTTTCGTAACTCTGAAACGGTCCATTTGCGGATCCACGTTCATTAAAATTTTTCGTCATATTTTGGGTCATACTTTCACTCCTCGAAGTTTGTGAAAAATAGAGAACGAGAAAACTAAAACACTATTTGGGATCACTTTATTTACTCGAAACTATAACTAAGAACTGACTTTTATATATCTGGGCTGCCTAATTCTCGAACGCTCATGCTGCTTCTGGCCGTTGCGGGGTTGGCGGCGCGATGTGTAGACCAAAAGGCAGAGGTACAGGTTGTCAAATGCGAAATTTCACTTGAGATGTGCAGAACAGGAAGCAAGACAGCATTCGGAGCAAAGGAGATGCACTTACTCTCGGTTGTTCACTTCGTCAAAGTACATTCATGTTAGTAAACGAACGGGTTCGCATCCATTTGCTAACACAAGTAACGCGTACTTTTTCTCAGAGTGTACCCTATCTGTAGTGGTCAACGTTTAGTAAGTAAATGAGCTCCGCTGCAGATAACAGAAATATGCCATTGCGCAACTGCACTCAAGTGAAACTTCTCATATGACAACTTGTATCTTTTGTATACAGTTCAAGGGATACCACCCGCCGCCGCTAAAAGAGTACCTACAGCAGCATTCTTGATGGCGACCGGCGCAGTAGTATCGTTTGGTATTGTTAGTAAATAATTGCATCTGTTAATTATTGAGGTGTTTTGAACCTGACTGTTTGTATTTTTGCTATATTTTGATTATTAGGAGAGCTGCTTACTCGTAGATGGTGGCAGTTCTTTAATCTGCGACTTCAGTAGTTCCGTGGGTAACTATTGCTTTACTACTCAGCAGGGAACGCTAGAAATATAAAACAATACACGTTTACTCTGGAAAGAAATGGCTTTATGTAGCTCTGATCATTTATGAAGTATGTATAACATTATATGTAGGTACCTCCTAAGATGTCTAAGCGTACCCCCGGTTGAATACCGCTGGTCTAAATGACGTTGGGGATGCTTTGACACAATCTTTATTTGTCGCTAGCAGGGCTGTGCAATATTAAAATATAAAGATTTTTCCATATGCCTGCAGAAACCACAGGAAAATATGTAAACATGGAACAATTTATAATACTCGGTAGTGAAATGGTAAAGTTCTATCATTAAAATTGATAGTTTTTAGTTGAAACTATTACACACAATTAATACAAATTAACTATATTATGATGGGAAGAAATATATTACTGCATTTCTGATATCAACAATTAGTTTCAGATATTATTAATTTATTTGAAATATCCTCAAATCAGTGGCACCTAAAATGTATTGGAGATACGAATAATTTATTTTAAATGTGGGAAAAAATAAAAAGCAGTTTAAAGGTTCTGCGTTCACTTTTTTTATTATTTCTGGAAATTAACATTCTTGTTGCACACTGTAATTGTGTATGGCGTAAATTGTAATTTCATGATGTCTATATTTGTTACTAAGTTCATTATAATATAGAGCAGTCAGTTTCCGAGTCAGTTTATTTGATCGGTAGCGTGCGAAATGATATTTTAGAAGTTACATTGTTTGTACGCATAGAACCAAAACATAATTTTTTAAATTTATGTAGTTCTTTGTTTTCACCCATAGTAGTTGTGAAATGTAGCATTTGTGTTGCGTTGCATTTAAGTACAAGCAGCCTGGGATTTTTATTTTAAAACATTTTGTTTGATTAAAGAGGATCTACTTTCCATTTGTTATAAAACCGAACAGGTAAATTGCCACTAATGATAATTTAGTTAAATTAAGAGAAAACAATTTCCAAAATGAGAAGTCTACTATTACTGGGCGTGGAGTTTTGCAATTAGTGGAACTTTGCAGGAAATATCCATCAGGCTAGCTTCCGCAACTTTATAATTTATTTGGACAGTTTTTAATTTCATTAAGACCTACGTAGCAGATATTAGAAAAGGCCAAAAGGAAACCCGCGGCTATTAATAACTCAATTAAAATAGTGGTTATGTGGTGTATTGTAATGTAAACAACTGCAGCTACAAATATAAACGAAGTGGTTATGTACTTAATCTGTAAATTAGAGGAATGAAAAGCAGTGCACACCAGAATAATCAACTGAAACACGTATGTTCGTACTTCTCAAAACCAACAAAACCAAACGTTTAAGGAACATCAGTAATTAGTTCATGGAAATATTTTTTACATTTGGGAAAATAGTCGCATGTTCAATTTAATTGGGCGATGGTGGGAGTGTGGAGATTACTAATTTGTGCTAGAAGGTGAGTGGGTTTCAACTACTGCATTTTTTAAATTTTCTTGATAGAGTTGTTCATAAATTTCACGACCGTAAAAAACTGTATTTTAGTACTTTCCTATTTGTTTTCTGTTGTGGTATTTATTACGTACATTGTTTTCCCTAATTCTTTTCCAAAATAATTTTCCAATTATATTAAACAAATAAGTTTGTTAACGTAGAAATAGAATATCAAAATTAATATTCTTAAAACAATTGGGGAAACCTTCTATAAATAACTTTTTGAAGAAGGCGAATTCCTCCTGCCTAGTGATGCATTTGCGCTACCGATGTAGAATCTTTCTAATACCTTCCTAGAAGATGTCTTTGGGTTGCCCGCGTATCCAGTCTTGAACAGCTTCGATAACGTCGTTATTTGATTGAAATATTTACGTGGTTAAAAATTCTTTTAGTAGGCCAAACAATTAAAAATCAGAGGGAACGAGAGCAGTGCTGTACGCTGCATGCGGAAGAAGTTGCTTCTAAAGTTTGTTTATGGTTTCAATTGTTCTTGCAGCGGTATGAGGGCAAGCGTTGTTTTGGAAGAAGCAAACCAAACTTTGTCTTCTCTTCCGTTTATTCGTGACCGCCCGATTTAACTTTATTGTACAAACGTGTGCAATAATAGGCTGCATTAATTGTACGACTTTCTGTAAGGAAATCAACAAAGAGACGGAATCTGAAAAAACTTTTGCCATCACTTTACCAGTTGACAACATAGTTTTTGATTTTGAGATATAATGTGACATCACTACAAGCACGTTTTGACCCCGGAGTAAAATAATGTACCCAGGTTTCATCGGTTGTTATAATTGAGTTCAAAAATTCATCCGCTTCCTTCTTATATCGTCCCAGTAGAGACGAAGCGATTTGCAAACGATGCGACTTGTGTTCTTCGACCAGCAAGCGAATTCACCTGGCGCTCATCTTAGGATACTTTAGCATGTTCTTGCCTTCAGCACTTCAAACACTAATTTGTAAATTTTGAAACATTTGACAAACTGATACCCCTCTGTCTTGTTGAATAATCGCATTAATTTTTTCTTCATTTTCACGATTAACCGAAGATGCAGCTTCTCGTACACGAGTTCTTTCTTCGCCAAAAATTCGACCCAACTTTTAGAAAGACATAGATCGCCGTATTGTGCCGAATTTACGCCGTTATTCGTAAGAAATTTGACTATTACGCGCTGGTCGATGTTACAGATAACAGAACTTTCCGACATCGTCACTACAACTATCAAAATAATATAGTGAAACAATTGCCACTAATATGTTAACAAGAGTCACGGCCAACTTCAATTAATTTAATATTTGGAACTGTCTTCAGATGGGGTTTTAATTTAAACGTTTATGTCTAAATTTGAACAGTCCTAGTAAAATGTATGCCTTCTTCTACCACGAATAACTTCTTCACATCTGTGCAAGAGTTTGGAAAATATTTCTGGGGTATTCTTTCTCTTGATTTGGTTAGGGCCTGTGTTAGCTGTTGGGCATACTTACGTACATTTGGGCGCCTGCATACACGTATGTCTTACATGTCCAGCCATACTGGATAGGGTTTATGAATGAACTTCACTTTTTGCAGGCAGTCCACGGCAAATCCATCAGTATGTAGCTTTGCATTATCGTATGTATATTATATATATATATATATATATATACATACAGGGTGTTTCAAAAATACATTCGGATGTTTCACCCACTCATAGATTTCACCAATACAAACAAAAAAGTCGTAATAAACATGGGTTCGAAAATCAACCGTTTGCGAGATATGGAATTTTTTTTAAGAAAATAGAAATTGCTTGTTATTTCAAGTAGATGTTCTGCATGTCGTCCTTCCATTTGTACACATCCTTCGCATCTCCGTAAAAATGTAAGCCGCATTCTTTCAAAGATTCCCGGATTCATACGAACAGTTTGGCAGGCATGTTCTATTCGTTCTTACAATTCGTTAAATTATTCACAGTGCTTGAATAAACTAACGACTTTAAATATCCCCAAATACAAAAGTAGAGCTTGTTGAAGTCAGGATATCTAGGTGGCAACACAACTGGATCCCCTCGCCTTATCTACCTGCCATTGTAATTTTCATTTAGGAAATTTCTGATCATGATTGAAAAATGTGCAGGAGCCCCATCGCGCATCAACCCCATATTTATTCTAAGAATGAGGGGTATATAGGATACATTTTCTAACAATAGTGGCAGGGCATTACGCAAAAAGTCAAGATACACTTGGCCAGTCAATCGGTTCGGAAGAAAAAAAGGTCCTATCGTATGGTCTCCAAAATCACCAAGCCAAACGTTTAGTGAAAATCGTTGTTGATGATTCGATCCAATAAGAGCGTGAGGGTTTTCATCTGACCAAACATGGCTGTTGTGGAAATTAAAAATACCATGTCTTGTGTAACTAGTTTGGTCAGTAAATAGGACTTCACTAACAAAGTTTGCGTTTTCCGCACCTCCTGTCAGTGCCCATCGGCAAAACACCAGACGTGCAGCATAGCCAGGCACAATAAGAGCCCGTATCCTTTGAATATGGTATAGATACAATTGCTCCTCACGTAACATTCTCCAAATAAGGGAAGCATTAATTGTGGCAGAAAGTCTTTTAATATTGGTACCTGAATTTTCTTCAATCTTCCTTGAAACGTTAAGTTCCGCTTCAGGAGTAGAAACTGATCTAGGCCGACCACTACCACCGTTTCTTTATGTAAATGCGCCAACTGGCGATAAACGATGATGCAAATTTGTAAAAAAATTGTCACACGGAAGGGCCCGGTCCGGAAATTCTTCGGCATACAAGCGACGTGCCTCATAAGAATTACCATTGGCCTTACCATACATGAAGTGCATATCTACCATTTCCGCGTTGGTGGTATACCTGCATATTTCAACAACAACAAAAACAATATTGACACTTACAAAAACTCAAACAAATGTTGTTTTATCCACTTCCATAGCAGACGTGATAAATACGATTCTGCACTCCTACTGTATGGCTGTATCTTGAAATCGGTTGATTACGACTTTTTTGTTTGTATTGATGAATGAGTAAAATATCCGAAAGTGTTTTTAAACACCATGTATATATTATAATAAGAAAATTAGAGTCCACATCATAAGATCTTTGCTGGCTAGTGTAAAGTATTTCTCCAAGACTTTTTCAGTGTAACCGTTAGCGTTCAGTATTCCTAGAATCACATCCACGTCAGTTCATTCAGCCAGACTGATTCCGCTTCAAACCATTGCCGGTCCACCACTAAATGTATCTACTTTTTGCACAGCCACTGCGCAGTAACGTTTATCTGGTCGTCTATGTACACGTACTCGGCCATCGCAACGAGTGAACCGGAACCTGCACTCGTCCATGAAGCTGAAGAGTACTCAAGTTGTCAAGCAACATGTTCAGGAACAAAATTTATCTGGGTTAGTTATATTGTGGTGTCTTCCCGGTGTGTTCAAACAGATCTACAGGTTATCTCTGCCAACCTGTCTAATTGGAAACACCTCCCCATGTGTCATGTTGAAAATCTTTAGCTGTGGGGGTCCGGAAAGTATTAAAAATCTGTCTTGATTTAGGGTAGTTGTTTTTTGTCTACGACCTGGCCCAGTCTGTTTTCTGTATTGACTCATCTCCCAGTAACCATACCATAAAGGTTTTATGATGGCAGAACTTACATCAGTGTTACTTGCAACTTCTCGAATTCCTTCATCATTTTCCATCAGAACAACTTCAACCACATGAAGATGCTTCATTTTCAGATAGCTTACGTAACATTGGAGGCAATCGGGGGTTAGAGGACAGCGTGTTGAAGGTCTGGGTTTCATCTTCTCTAGAGTAGAACTGTTTACATTTCCTTTGGTGCGAAGCCCACGTTAAGCTGTAGGTGGCTTACGTCTAGGGCACTTTAAAGGCGCAATGCAAGCATGGAGAGAAGATCGCAACGTCTCATACGTGATAAAGCACTTAAAGTAGAAGAAGACAAATTTGCATTAATTTGTTATTATTGTTAGACTCCCTTTGCCATCAAAGCATATGCGGATATCTTGATGGCATGTTGTTTTTCGTATTCTTTTTAAATTGCTAAGTGTAAGTGTCCCTCCTAATTGTTTTGAGTAGTGTTTTTTCCCCATAACTAAATATTTTTTTGCATTACCTTTTAACAAATATTTTTGCATATCAAGGAAGGCAATTGCAATTGCAACTACAATAAAAATTTATATAAACAAAAACTATTATTTTTGTGAGCGAGTAGCTTCTATATGTACGTAAGAGCTGACATTTGTTCACAGATGGCTTCAAGGAGTAATGGAAATGTTAGATAACCCACAATTCTATGTAGAAAATACCCTAGTCCGATTTGCCGCGCGGTCGAACCCTGGCTGTGGCGACCGTATTTCACATAGCACAGTTTAGGGTGCATGTTGTATGAATGGCTAGTATGTAAGGGACGCCCGCACCCCCCTGAAGTAATGCGAAAGCGGTTCGAGGGGGGGCAGTAGTATGAATGAATAAAAAAAAGTATACCATTGCTAAATTTGGAATGGGGTTTATTTAAAGTTAGGCTTTTGTTTGCAGAGTATGATACATCAAAGTATGCGAAGCTGATAGATTGGAACATAGAGGCTTACTCTGACTTGAATAAAACAATATTCAAACTAATTAGATAATTCAATTCAACTATAATTTTGCTAATTTTGTGCCGTTAGTAGTGTATTTCTATATCGGGACTGAGAGAGTTGGCTCAGCGGTAGAGCGTTTACTTTTCAATCGGGGGGTCTGGGGTTCGATGCCCCAGGTTTTTTGTCCTGACTTAGGTTCTTGGTGGTTTTCTTGGGTTATATATGATAATACTGGGGTAGTAGCATTCACGTACTCCTATTATCCGATTTTCAAAGTCTTTCCCATCGTAACCTATTATACGGTAAAATAAACTATTATAAGCGGTTTTAAGAACAATTTCAGATAAATGTTATAAATATAAGGATTATCTAAAGTGCCTGGTAAAAAAAATTGCAGCTCGGTAATAGGTAGGCAAATAATGTGTCGCAGATGGAGTCATTCGACCCAGGAAAATATTTGTTCGTTATTCGATGTATACTATTTTTATTATATTCATGTTCTCTGGGAGTTTAGTATTTTCTGAGTATATGGCATTAATCAAATGGTAATTTTTAAAAAATTATCGTTTATCGGTATTTCCGTACGGTATTACTATACAGTAAACAATGCAGATTGAGATATTTATTACATAAATGCTTGCTGTACGTGAGATCTCGTTGTATCCAAGTTCGTTTTAGTAGAGTTGGATTGAATTTGGAGAAATTGGAACCAGAAGTGGAAGTATCAGTGGTAGTGGTATTTCAACAAGCAGGAGTGACTCACTTTCAAATATTTTATAATACAGATATGTGAGGACTGCACAATTGATTTTATTTATTGATTGAATTTGATTCTTTGACCTACCAATTGTTTGAAAGTCTATGTTATTCCTCTCTTACTGTCGTTAAATGAAAATTTATATTGCGAATTCAATGAAAGGGTAAACCTTAAAAAAAAGAAGTACAAAAGCGAGAACCAGATATTTAATTTGGACACCGTTTTGCAGAAGTTAATTTAAAGTTGTCAAAGTGCACTGTTCTGCATTAAAATAAGCACTCGTAGAATGTTCCCGCTTCAATATCTATTTGTTGAATATCATTAGTTCAGGTACTTATTTAAATAGGTTGCCTTCCAATGTCAACCGCACTTGGGTTCATTTACTTCATGTTAGCGGGTACAATTGTTGCCTGTGGAAGTTTAACGCGTCGAAAATATAAAATAGAGAAGTAAAGCGTACGTTTCCTCTTTGGACCACTATATTGTCTGAATCGGAACTTAAATCAGATTTTGTTTTTCATGTTCACTTAAACTTTTGAAACACGCCGGATACTTGTTGAACGCTTCGAATTAGTGTTGAAGTTAATGGAGTACTTATCTATTCTTCTCGCATCGCTAACAAGCTATAATATAACGAGAAGCCATCACCGGCGATCAATATGCATTCTTCAATATTGAAATATGGGTTTCTTCCGACTTGCATTGTTTGTTTTCAAATTCTAAATTTAGCTTTTCACTTCGATGGTGTTTGCTTTCCCCCAAGGGAAAAGCAGCAATCAATAACAAGAATGCGGAAGTGAGTCAATTTGGAAAGAATTTAAGAAATGTGGTTTCCCCTCGACTTGGAAAATTATTCCCTCACGCATAAACGATAGCAATCAGAAATATTAACTAGCAGTTTACTGAGGCAACTGGTAGAAGAACGATGCCAATTCACAGCTTGACCTCGGCTTAGTGATTCTTAATGTTGGATAATTATTTAGTTTTTGGTTCAACGTCGTGATAATTTTGGCTCAGTGTATTGGGTGAAATCGTTTTGGAAAGGAATGTTTGTTGCGTGATAAGTGGATAAACTGACGTGTAGTGTTCCAGTGCTCCAATTTACTAAGATTTCCGCGTCACACCGAAGTTTGGATTGTTGGGAAAACACGTGGAGGGTCATCAAGCGTGTCTATGACGTAAACATTGTTATGTGGACCTTCAGAACGACTTCTTAACAAATATTTGCGGTTTTCATAAGATTCGTGAAAACTCATTTTAATACAGTGTAAATAATATGCAAGAATTGTGTCGATAAGGTTAGTTACAAGCTGTTTGATATAATTTTATTACCAAGCAAAATGCGGTATCGTCCCAAATAAAAACATTTACAATATTCTTACGCATGTAGTTGTAGAAACTGGTTTTTGTATGGTAGAAGTAAGGTCAAGATGATAGATTTAGAGTAATTAGGTCTTCTTGAATTGTATTCTTAATCAAAAATGTAATTTAAGATGGTGAAGCTTACAAACTGTTATTTACATTCCAGAATTGATTTATTGCTCGTTTCAATTATTAATAATATCTACTGACCTCACTGATAATTGTAAAACTGTTATCTTATGCCATGGCTAAGCAACAATTAATATACTGGAGAATATGTGCGAGCGGTTGATACTCTTATTTATTGTTTCAATTTTCAATTCCATTTGTTGTTCTTACGCCAATTCTGGCGATTATGGCTACGCGTATACACAGTAGGTTAAATTTGGGGCTCTAAAGGTACGCAAAACTAGGGGTTAATGATACATTTTTTGTAATAGTAATCCAAAATTTCGAAAGTTCCCGTAAGCACCAAATCTAGTATTTTCAGCCATTTATTGGCTTATAAAATATGTGAAATTGTCATTTTCGTGCATGTTTGGAACACGGTTGCAATATATATTCAGTGACATGGAAATCGCAACACCAAGAAGGGGTAGGAAGTTTTTGACAAAACTTGGCAGAAACGTTTAACTACTAAAATTGATTAAAATTTTAAAGAAAAAGAACGGAACATAAACATAATTTTTATTAAAAATGGGTTGGTCCTCCCCTATTGGTTACACACTCTCCCACTCTTCGTGGTATCGATTCTAGCAGATGGTCGATTTCCTCATTGTGTCCTAAGCAACCTGTAATTCGTACTGTAGAGCTTGCAG
>JABXWE010035008.1:0-10648 GCA_014611495.1 Limonius californicus
AAGTAATGTGAAAGCGGTTCCGGGGGGGGGGGGAGGACGGTAGTATGAATGAATGAGAGAGAAAAAGAAGTTAGCCTAATATATTGTCTTGTAAATTTTATATCATATTTTTCAAACGCAACATGAATGATTTGAGCAGCGCTTAATATTCTATTACAAACATAAATAAGTAATCAGAATTTTAAATGCCCTTCTTTTTTATTATTTACATTTTAAGGTAATGGGATATTATCTATAAGAAAATGTAAGAATATGTTAAATAAGTTTTCAAATAATTGAAATGAGATATATACACTGTATAACTTGTAATTTATTTAGAGAATTTCTAATTCGCTTAATATTGTATGCTGACATTTTGAACTCTTTACCTCATATTTCTCAAATAAATAGAAAAATCTTTCGAACGGATTCTCATTCTTTTTGATTGTGTTTCGAAAGCAACATTTATAAAAATGGAATCCAAAATTTAGTAAAAAGACGAGTAGAAAAGTTTAGTCTTAACGGTTTTGTTTATGTGTTTGATAAAGTGAGTAAAATAAATGATGCTGTTAATGTTAGTGATAAACCAACTGTCGGCGAAACGGCCGTCGGTGGAATGTCCTAGACCCATATTATTATGACTATGAACTCTGAATGGATATCTTCTATCCTTTTTATTTGAGGGGTAGAATAGGTCGTGAAAATGACACAGTATGAATTTATTCTGCTTGTACATTTTTTTTTAGGGAGCTAAAATTTGTAAACTATATTAGAAACTGTCTGACATTAATAGGTGCGTAGAATTCTAATGTTTTGACAGTTACTAAATGCCTTTAACAGATTATTACGAAGAAAAAAATTTAGCTCTTCGATGCTGCAATTAGAATGGTAGATCTTCAAAAGCTGTTCAGCCATTAAATCAAATAATGACACTTAGTTAAGACAATTAAAGTAACAATCTCAAAACAAAGTCCCCATCCTTAAACCTCATAAAGATAAAATCCTACCCCAAAATTATAGACCAATACTTTTAACAAACTCCATGTGTAAAATCCTGGAAAAGATGGTAAAGAAAAGATTAATGTGGATCCTGGAAAAAAACAATAAAATAAGTAAGGAACAGAGCGGTTTCAGAACAAAACGATCTACGCTGGACAACAGCAAAATTTGAATCAGAAATTAAAAACGCCTTTATCAGTAAAGAAGAAATCATAGCGGTATTATTAGATATCTAAAAGGCTTTTGACATGACTTGGAAATGCAAAGTTGTAAAACAACTAGTAGAATGGGGCATCCAAGGCAGAATAGTGCATTTCATTAAAAAATTCCTGACAGGAAGGGTTTTTCTGATCAGACTGGGAAACACAACATCTACGAAGAGTACACAAGAAAATGGGCTACCCCAAGGTTCTGTATTTAAGCACAACCCTTTTTTTAGTAGCTATAAACGACTTAGTAGATAGCATTAAAAGCCCAGTAAAGTCGTTACTGTATGCGGACGATATTATAATATATTGTATAAACACGGATCCCCACGATAGTCAGAAGCAACTTCAAATAACATTAAACCAGCTAGAAACGTGGAGTGAAAAAAATGGCCTACTTTTTTCTGCAGAAAAAGTAAGTGTATAAAATTCACAAAGAAGTACAAACCGGAGTATCCAACACTGAAAATGAATGGGAAAAAACTAAAATATGTAGAAGAAATCGCATACCTGGGAATTAACTTTGATAGGTAATTAACTTGGACTAGCCATATTAAAAAAACTTAAAGACAAATGTCAAAAAGCTCTGGATCTTTTAAAATCAGTTGAGTCACCACCAATGGGGTATTAAACATGATACGCTTATAACTCTCTTCAATGGGCTAATTAGATCAAAATTAGATTATTCAAACTTCATATATGTAGAGGTAAAATCAAACTTTGTCAAAATTATTGATGCAATCTATAACCAAGGTCTTAGAATAATCACAGGAGCATATAGAACAAGCCCAACTCAAAGTCTGTACTGCGAAATAGGACAACTTCCCCCAATATTTAGAAGGCAACAAAACTTACTAAATTACACGCTCTCCGTTGCTCACAACGTCAACCACATAAATTATGAAGTAAACAACCAATATACCAAAATAAATTCCAAACAACTCCTAAACTATCGCCACTCTACAAAATCCGCGCCAAAAAACTCAGAGGGCAAATTAAAATATACCTACACCATCTTCAATTATACGACTGCCACTTTCCTCCCTGGAAGATATCCTTTCCCCAGTGTGATCTACAGCTTGCAACATTTTGTAAAGAATCAACTCCCCACTATGTATATAAAGCCCATTTAAACCAAATTTTCGAACAACATCCGGACTACAAACGTGTATACACACACGGTCGAAAATAAACAGTAATACTGCTTGTGCTTTTTTATATAAAACTTTTTCGAGTAGCTTTAAATCTTACCTCGGTCTATACGGCAGAACTTTACGCAATAAAAGAATCATTAGTGTACGTAGTAAATCATAATTGTGGAAATACGTTAGTTCTAACGGACTCCAAAAGTGCAATACAGTCCATAATGAAGCCCCACAGTAAGAACCCATTCGTAAGAAACATTCAAGACATAACAACCCAATTAAAAGAAGAAAAAATATTAAGAAGATTATGGATAGGACACACAAAGCAACGCATTAACACATTTTCAAACGAGAGCCTCCACTAATCTGCAGGACATGCAATAGCCAACTGACAGTTATACATATTTTGTGTGAATGTAAAAAGTATAGCCCACAAAGAAACAAAATACTACAGAGTGATCAGATACGAAACGTATTAGAAAACAGTGCAGAAGCCATAAGCAGACTATTAAACTTTATCAAACAAACAAGGCTATGGAATTTGATATGAAATAAACACCTACAATTATAAAGTGTCAAAGACCAATGTAGTTAGGGCACTATTTAAAATAAAGTACTATAAAAAAAACAATTAAGTTCGTGATAAAATGTGTAAAGAAAATCACCTTTATAATAATAAAGTTGCAGCAATACAGTATGTTCATTAAAAAAAAACTCGAGCAGGCTTTGGAATGTTTATCAAGGTATGGCTTAGCCCATATGTTACAATTGACAGTCATAATGTCACTTATAAATGACAACAACAACAATCACATTTCGAGGTTATGTTGGATATGTGATACACTTTGACGTATACAAAGGAATACATTTTAACGGTAAGCGATTCGGAATCGACCTGTTTCGGTAATGAAACGTGAAGATCTAATTATTATTTAATTATAAACTTCAAATTGTTCAGAAAATCAACTAACGTGTGTATACCAGTGTATACAGGCGGAAATTTGTTTTTTACCAATTAAATTGTGTTTTACGTACTGATTTAAAAATTAGTAAATTTCGTTATTTCCCTTCCTATAACGTGCATGCTGTAAGAAGACACTATACGTAAATTTACCATGGCCAGCTGCGAGTTTTTTTTAATCAACATACTGTATGTTGTACATCGCATAACATTTGTTTAGGTAGTGTATAAACAAAGCGGAAACATAACCTTAAACCCTTTTTATGATGTGCCTTTAAATGAAAACCTCGCGTGTTTAACAACGCGTCCGTTTTTCTGCTTCTTTAGCTCTTCACGCGTTGCTCTAGTCACTGTTCTATGAATGCCATAATCAAACCGTTTCGCTTCGCACATCCAACTGAAGTGTGACTTTCAGCCTGATTGAATAATTACGTGTGAAATTATCTTCGTAAACTAGTACATATAGTTAAGGTACAACATGTACTTTGCTTTTCAACACTAACTCTTGTGATGCTTTTTCTTGGATTCATTTTTATTTGTTTACCCTGTGACTTGTAAAGGAATTTCTTAGATTGATAAACAGGCGAGGAATGATTCAAGAACACAGGGAAAAGAGCTCAAGCACTGAATAGTTAAGTTTGGTTGTAACCATTGTATTGGGTATACAATACTGTCCAAGGCCGTATGCCCGTATTTAAATATACCAGTTAACTATAGGTACAGTAAAATTTCCACTCACAACGTTTAAAGATTTTTTAAAATTATTAATTGATATTAATAAAAATGACGACTTGCTCCCCACTTGCCACGAGATTCTGCATATTTTACTACTAGCAGCTTTCCTGCTGCAGCTCGCCACGACTGAAAAGGGCAAGGTCGGGCGCGATCGTGGAGTGCAGACGTGCGACCTGCATATTGCAACCTGGCGCAAAACTACACCCACTTGTTCAATATTGAAAATGACGGTTATTCTTTGCAGGTAAGTATAATATACACCCCCTGTTTGCGGGCTAAAATGAATACAAATTGTGCGTATTATACTCGAGGTTTTACGACATATAAATTGTATGTACATATTCGAATCTTTTTGCTCTTATTAAATCTGTTCGTATTTAGCTAAATCTTAAAACATACCTTTAATATATTCCATATCTAATAATCTACGTCAACATAATTAAATCCTAAAATATTTATTTTTAAATATTTATTAAATATTACACGATTTATACAATTATTTTTGTATGTAACGAATTCTGGAACATTTACTTATATTTCAACATTTAAGATGTATCTGCCATATTGAAATACAATATGGCATCTTCTTTGATTGTTGTTTCCCATTGTACGAAGCAAATTGTAACACTTAGTTACTGAATATTTAAAGAACAGCTAGGGTCGTAATTTAATAGGCAGCCCCTCCAGTTGAGCATTTCCGGTTAACTATTTATAAATTTAGATACATGTTGAAAAACCTTCAATTATGTTTCTCAGGTTGATATTATGTTTTGAGGATATTTAGTATTTTACTAATACATCTATTTCACGGAAGCCTTGCCCCTTCAATTGAATTAGGTATAATTTGACCACTGTATATTCAAGGATTTATTGAGTACCCCAATGCATGTTTCAATCCAGAAATATGTATTACATGTCTACATATTTCAGATAAACGGAGGAAGATTTTGTGCGCAAAAGGATCTCAGAATTAATAACTCATATTTCAGCCATAAGATGCAGCACAAGGATAAGTGGTCAAATTCTCGGGGACAACAGTTTGTTATCAACTATGTTATCACAGGCAGAAGCATACCTTCCAAAAACATTCTAGACATTCGATCACTGAGCTCAGCCATTGTAGGCACATATCGTAATCTTGTGCGGTGCAAATTTTGTAGTAAAGTAAATCAAAAGAAGAGAAAACGTCCAGGATATATCACAATAATCAACAGCGAGTCACTACGCAATGGCAGGACAATGGAACTCCATAAGCGAAGTCTAACAGAAAAAATCAAATCTATGATGATATTAGACGATAGTGTCGAACAAGCATGGGAAAAATTAAACTCTAATATAATAAGTAGCGCAAGTAAAGCAAAACGAGAATATGGAAGCAAGAGAAGACGAGAGGGCCTAATAGTATAGAATCATCCAAGATAAAGTAACTGCCGCCGTAGCTAAGCTTAAAAACAGAAAGTACCTAATAGCAGACACAATCACAAACTAAACGATAAATATAGCGGCGATGAATTGGTACGAGCGATAATTATCCTGTTCAAAAAAAATATATTGAAATAAGAATTGTTCCTAAACAATGGAAAACAAGTGTGACAATCCCGATCCTGAAAAAATGTACCAAGAAAGATCCAAAAAACTATAGAGGAATATGCTTTCTAAGACCCGCATCAAAAGTAACGACGAAGATTATAGTACACGAAACAACACTCCAGATTGGCGTAAGTGAAGAACAACGAGGGTTTCGCTAGAAGAGGCCACAGTAGACGCAATTTTTAAGTTACATAAATTAATAGAGAAATCGACCCAAGTCAATAAGCCACTATTCCTTTGTTTTATTGACTTGACGAAAGCGTTCGATAGAGTACAGCTCGCAGACGTAAAAAGTACGCTACAACAAAAACAAATATTATCCGAAGAATTATAAATGTCATACAAGATAAGAACGAAAACGATTAACACATTAATAGAAGAAGTATTTATATCAATAAGCGTAAGACAGGAAGACTACCTAAGCTCTATAAATTTCAATATCACTATGGCTCAAATTATCAAATCTCTCAGAGATGAGAGGAGGATACAGAATGGAGAATAACAGGTTCAACATACTGCCCTACTCAGACGACGCGGTTATTGCAGCAGAAAACGAAACCATTTACGAAGCTTAATAAAAACTTAATATTAAAATATCAATAGAAAAAACACAGTCCATGGTGTTCTCTAAAGACCTAATACGGTGTAAATTGGCCATCAACGACAAAGTAATTACACAAGTTTTAAATATCTAGGCGCGGAAACATGAAGCACATCAAAGATGAAGCAAGAATACAATCAAATAAAGCTGCGGTAGAGTCGGGATATCTTCGTGACATAATATGGCAGAATAAACATATAACCATTGAAAATAAAGTACGCATATACAAATGGTATGATGGGAATATTGACATATGCAGGGGAGATACGAGCCGAAACAAGCAAAATCTGAGAAAATGAGAATGTTAGGAACTATCTCCAGATTCACTGTCCGTGATAGAATGAGAACTGAAAGGATACGAGAAAGATGCGACACTTAACTCCAGAACTACTAAGTGAATTTTGGTCGCTTGGATTACCAGAGAGGGGTAATTTTTCCTCGAGCAGATTTCTTGCTACAGCATTTTCAATATTCGTACAATTTTAAAACAATATAATAAAAATAACATTTAAACATATCTTTACAACAAAAATAATTTTTAAATTGATTATTTACAGCACTAATGTCAAAAAAAGACACGGACAAAATAATTTTGGAGGAAATCCAAAAAATGAGAGCAGAAATGCGGAATGGTTTCGAGGAAAACAAAAAGGATATAAAGATGCTGCAAGAAGAAATGATAAGAAAAGAAAACGAATGGAAATCAGCAAAGCAGGAGCTATGTAACAGCTATGTAACGGTGCTAGAAAAAACAATAGAGCCGCAAGAAAGAGAAAAACAAAGGAAAAACAATAATATAAGGGCTTCAAGGAATTGACGGCATGAAATTAGAACAAAATGTGGAAATCATGATCAAAAAGGACCTAGACTTAACTGTGACTGTAACGGATGCTTTCAAAATAGGAAACAGAAACAAATCATAGTTGGTAAAATATCATCATGGGGACAAAAAAAGGAGATAATGGTAAATAAAAATAAACTCAAAGGTAAGAACATTTATATTGAAAATGACTTAACCAACAAATAACTGCTAATTCAAAAAAAGATCAGAGAAGCCGCAAAGGAAGAAAAAACTGCTGACAGTGAAGTAAAAATAGGCTATAGAAAGCTAACAAATAATAGACACGAATATGTGTGGAACGACGAAAAGGGAGAGCTTGTTCTTTCACTGCCCCAAAAAAACTATTACTAAGTACTCAGATACCGGTGACGACATAGGCAATGGAAAAGACAAACGAGAATAAGACAGCTAAAAAAAAACAAAAAAAAAGAAGAAAAACAAAGCGAAAAATACAATAAAGATAGAAACATGGAACATAAAGACACTATTAACCGCTGGAAAAATGGAAGAAGTAGCAAAAGAACTAATGCGCTATAAAGTAGACATAGCTGCACTACAGGAAACGAGATGGAAAGAACAGGGAGAAAGAATACACGATGTTGTATTCAGGGGAAAGTAATAGGGGAAAAATGGAACAGGTTTCATTGTGAACGGAAGTTTATGTGAAAACATTTGACAATTTAAACCTATAGATGGAAGGTTATCCTACCTGCGAATTAAACCGAAACCAAGAAACCTGTCCATCATAAACACTTACGCACCAACAGAAGTAGCAAATGAGAACGAAAAAGAACAATCCTATAGCAAACTAGAAGAATTCAGTGGAAAAATATCAAAACATGACACTCTTTTGATAGTAGAAGATTTTTACTCGCAAATTAGGAAAGAAGACTACATAAACAGCGTAGCTGGAAAGGAGACAATTCATGAATTTACTAATGACAATAGAAATAGATTGTGTAACCTAGCAGCAGTACTGGACCTAATAATAAGTAGCACAAAACTTAAACACAAGAAAATACATAAAATCACACGGAGAGGGCCAGGTGGAAATATTGATGAAGGAAATCAAATAGACCACGTGCTTATCCAAAAAGGAAGAGAAACGTTCATAAATGACGTACGATCTTACAGGAGTGCGAATGCAAACATTGGTCGCCACCTAGTAGTAACAGAAATGAAGCAAAAAAAAAGAAGCAGAAATGAAGGGAAGAAGTGCACAAAACTAAATACATAAAATGTGAACAATGAACGACTACGAGAGAGATATACAATAGAGGTAGATAAAGAACTAGAAGGAAATGAAAAAGTTACGGACATAGATCAACGATGGGGTAACATCTGCAGAAGTGTAACAACAAGCGCACAAAGAATAATAGGATATAAAGAAAGGAAAACTTGGAGAGAATGGTTCGATAGCGAATGTGATGACATAAATAAACTCAAAAGAGATGCAAGATTAAAATGGCTAAGAACAGAGAAACTAGAAGACTTAGAAAGCTACAAAAACTACAGAAAGGAAGCCAACGAGATATATAAACGAAAAAGAATATGTGGCTAAAAGAAAAGATGGAAGAAATAGAAAACAATAGCAGAAGCAACGATGCAAAGACACTGTACAGGAAAATACGAGAACAAAAAAGAAATTATCAGATTAAAACAAGAGGTATGAAGAACGAAGAAGGAAATAAAGAACTCGCCTGATAAAATCAAGGAAATATGGGAAAAATACTTTCGGAAACTACTGAGTGTACAAGAAGAGGAAGAGGAAAATAAACAACAAGAGAAGGAAACAGTAGATAATAACAACGAAGAAATACCAGAACCAACATATGAGGAATTCAAGAATGTAGTGCGCAATAATAAAAATGGAAAGGCCCCGGGAAAAGATGGGTTAAACGGAGAGCTGTTAAAATACGGAGGGGAAAAACTCCATCGCGAAATCTACGAAATAATAAAACAAATATGGGAAGACACAAAAATGCCTAGAGAATGGGAAGAAGGAGTGATAATCACCGTAAAAAAAGAAAGGAGATTCTGAAGTGTCGGAATTACAGAGGGATTTCGCTACTTAATACAGCATACAAGATTTTATCAACATTATTATTATTACAATTAACAAAATACACAGATAATATAATCGGAAACTGCCAACAAGGATTCACAACTGGAAAGTTACAATAGATGCGCAACAGATAATAAAAAGATACTGGAGAAAGGCCATGAACACGACATCGATATTTACTTTTTATTTATCGACTTGCAACATGCCTTCGACAAAGTAAATAGGAAAGAACTAATGAAAGCATTAAAAGAAATGGAAATACCAAAAAACTGTCCCGATTAATACAAATGACATTGAAAGATACAAGAATCTGCGTCAAAACACCAGAAGACGATACGGGCACATTCACAGTAAATACAGGAGTACGACAAGGTGACGCTCAATCAGCAATATTGTTCAATATTATTTTAGAAAAAGTAATGAGGAGCATTGAATATAAAGGAACAATAATTAACAAAGACATGCAAATACTCGCCTTTGCAGATGACGTCGTTATAATATCAAGAACAACAAGGAAATTAATTGACACTTTCAAAATAATTGAGAACAAAGCAAAAGAGATAGGATTGCACATAAATGAAGCAAAGACCAAATTTATGTCATGTCAAATAAAAGTGAACAACACAAGGAATAACATCCTAAAAATAGATAAATACGCCTTCGAAAAAGTAGGCAAGTTTGATTACTTAGGAGTACAGTTAAACAGAAACAACGAAAGGAACACTGAAATTAAAAAAAAATACAAGCTGGCACAAGAGCTTATTATGCAAACGGAAACGTGCTAAAGGACAAACAAATTAGGACAAAAACAAAAATGTAAATCTATAAAAACCTTACAAGACCGGTAGCCACCTACGCCGCAGAAATAATGTGTCTTACCAATATAGAAACAGAAGAAGTAAGGATTTTCGTACGGAATACTTTAAGGACAATACTTGGCCCAATAAAAACTAGTGAAGGTGAGACCAGAGCTAGGATGAACCACGAATTACTAAGGGATATAAATGGAGAAGATATAGTAAGGTTCATAAAAGCCCAACGCATCAGATGGCTATGGCATGTGATGAGAGATGATGCACAACAAAAATTATCATGCAGTGGAAACCCTCCGAAACCAGAGTAAGAGGAAGATCTAAAAAATGGGAATCAATAACTGGAAAGACTAAATAGTGGACAGGAAAGCGTGGAGACAAATAGTTAATAAAGCAAAAACCCACAATAATCTGTGAACGGTACGCGTAAGTGTATTCGCGCGATAAATATGTGTATATATGCGTGTGCGCGATAATATAGTGCTATATGGGGACCGATCCACCCCAGCAACTAGATCCATAAACTCTCTGAGATAGACAGCTATACTCCATCAGGAGTGTTACGCTTATACAGTGCTTTCGTAAAGTAGTGGATAAATTCTTTAAAATCGTTGAGAAAAATATTTCATAAAAATACTCGGACACGTCGATTTTTATTTTTAAATTGTCATTTAAAGATGTAATTTTCAACCCCCCACCCCTCAATCCCTAAGC
>JABXWE010035010.1:0-14712 GCA_014611495.1 Limonius californicus
AGTAAATTGTAATATTGACTATAATAAAGCAGTTTCTTCAAAAAAAATTTTCTTTCCTAGTTTTTGTACAAACTTAAAACCCTGCCTTCGTATGACAAGGATTTCAAATCATGGTGGCCCAAATTCTATAGAAAAAATTGTTTGTCTAGGAATTCTTATGTACGAAATCTAAAAAGAAAAGATAAACTTTCGTTCAACATTACATCCTTTAAGCATTTTACGCTTGTGTAAGAACGAAAGGGTTATTGCACGTAATTACATTAATGGGATGATGGAACATGAATTTAAGCTGTTATGTCACCAAAAATCACCAATTTTCCAAACTAAATCATTTATCCAGGAAGAAAAGTACCAATAAGTTTAAAGAAAATGAAAAGTATTTAAAGGTTTGCAGAATATGTGAAAGATCTAGATCAAAGTAGTCAAGATTTTTATAAGGAAATCTTTGAATGTCCAACTGCAGGAGGTTAAGACCCAGTTGTTGCGTCAGATTTTTTTTGTACGTTTATAATTATTGAATTAAGTTTATTTTTTATATGTATAATCAAGGTTCTTAATAAATTGGTGGTTAAGTGCATCTTGCCATTTATTTTCAAAAAAGTTATGTTTTTTTAGAAACAACATATATCCAGCGCTTTTTGATTTCTTTTAATAAAGTATTCACACAATTTAAAAACAAAGAAAAAATTTAAATCTAAATTCCCGTATACTACATAAATTCGTAGAAAAATCCTGTTTAGAAAATCATGTGTTCACGAAAAACAGTTTTTCTCAATTTTCTCAAAACTATGTTTGAGAATTTACGTGGTGTCTAAAATAACTGATTCAATTAAAAATGTGTAATTCTAAGGATTTAGCAAATAACACCCGCCTATTCCATTAATTTTTAAGTAATTCTGTAAATTAACTGTAAAGTCCTCCAAACAGACTAATTAAAACTTTAATTAGGTTACTTAAAATGCGATGCGTTGTATATAATTTTCATATGTTTTGTTATCCTAGCGGGCCCATAGCGTGAAAATCCATTAACGGTGATAATTAATTTACTATGTACGTTTATAAATTTTGTATTCCGAACTACAATTCAACGTGCTGAATCGCAACCGTAATAAAATATTCAGTTAAAATCCTATCTACAAATCATTCAGTTCCGATCGTGGCTGTTTTTATTAGAGTCGTAGATGAAATTTTTTTAATCCTGTGGACCATCTATGTAGTTCGTTTTTGTGTAACTCTATAATCAATATGTGATTGACGGATACGACTCGGAATCTCGCCACTAATTCAATTATAAATGGGTATCGCGATGGTTCAAAGTGCACTAGTTATCACGCATGAAAAGCAGATTTAAACGTCTCGCACGTTTATTGTCGTCCGGTTTAGCGAAGTGGCAGCTAATGTTAGGTATTCTGCATGCATACCAAGTCACGCATCGCAAAGTTGGAACACAAAAATAACAGTGACGGTACTGTAATTGTTGAGGTAGCCTGTCACCGCTACCTACTTAGAAAACATTACAAATACATCTACTTATATAATATGTCATTCAAGCTAGAGAGATTGCTATTATATTGGTTTCTAATCATTGGGAATTACAACTTGGATTGATTAGTGTTAAAACAAAACATTGTTTTTTCACTTTTATATAACAAATAACGACTAAAGAGGGAAGATAAGGTATAGAGAAAGCTACCGTTAAATAGTATCGAGAAACTACTTAGAAAAAGTTAAAGTAAGTTATACTACACACTATTTCGTTTTGGAACTAACTATTATTACAGCTAATTTTCATGCAAACTTCACTGAAGCCTAACCTTGGTTGGAAATCTATCGGATATACCGATTTGTTCATCTGACGATGCTGAGCTGTTTTGTTAGTGGCTTGATAGCCACTAACAAAACAGCTTAGCAACTCTTCCGCACGTATTTCCGAAATTAACTAGACTTCAGCAAGGTGTAGACACTAAACGTATAGGTCAGGTTGAACATTCGAAGATACCAATACAATACTTTACTCCTTGGCGCTACGGTCCTCAAGGGGCCATGGCCTCCAGAAAGGGTTTCTAGACTGCTGTTTTACAAGATGCGCCTCATCCTTTGGCATGATTGTCAGAGGGGGGTTTTACTCTTTACTGTTCTCCATTTTTGACATCGGATACAATTTTCCTCCACTCTTTTCTGTTAGCTACTTTCTGCTTCCATTGGGTGGCTCCAGCTGTTCTTAGGTCGTTTTCTACTTCTTCCTTCCATCTTAGTCTCGGTCTACCCCTGATTCTCCTACCATCCGGTTTGTTTTGCAGTATCTTCTTTGGTCTTCTTGTTGTTGCATGCGCTCAACATGACCCCGCCACCTTACCCGCATGCTTTTAATCTCGTTGGATATGCTTGCTTCTCCGTACCGTGTCCTGATTTCATTATTAGTTAGGACGCGGCACAAACCGTTCTCATTCGCTGGCCCGTATATCTTTCTTAATATTTTACGTTCCTACATGTCCAGCTGTTTACGTTCATTCCGTGTTAGACACCAAGATTCCGCCCCATAAGTCACTACTTGTTTTATCACAGTCTTGTATAGTGTTTTTATTCTCAATTGGCACACTTTACCTGGAGAGGCTTAGTTCGTAACACCGGATTAAGCAAGTCAAGTATACTTCAACTCGTTACTAGACCTAGCGCAGGGTCGTATTTAGAACTGCAAGGCCTATTAACAGACCCAAAAATAAATAAAATTAAATTATGGATGATTTAAAAAACGACCAAGACCTGTGGAAAAGTTGTATTCGGCATGTTTCCCGAGGTAATCCTTTAATAATAAATTTGCATAATGATAGCAGCGATAGTGATAATGGTTTTGATTTTAGTGAAGAACAAGATTAATTTTGAAAATATTTTTATGATGCTTTCTATTGAATTATGTATGTAAAATATCCTGTCATGTGAATGTCGTTTATATTTTATTATTAATTTTATAATCTATTAATTATTGTATTGTAAATCGTAATGCTACTGAATAAAGTAAATAGTGGTGCATATTTGAATACTATTTTGTTCCATATGATCATATTAAGTAATATAAATTTAGCGGGCGCCCTGAGTCGACGAATTTTTTCCCTTTTTCTGAAACAAGAAGCTGGAAATTCCCCTTAATACGTGCAATGTTCGCTTCGAGCGGTACAGCACACAGATAATCAGTTAACAGTTTTTAACAATACAAATCCTTTTACCGGGAGTTAAGCCACGCCAGGTAAAGGGTGCCAATTGAGAATAAAAACACTATACACTATTACTTTATTTTTAATTGACAGCGTTTTTGAGGTGATTATATCCCTTAGCCCGAAATAACATCTATTTCTCGCCGAAATTCTAGCCTTCAGTTCCTATTCTATGTCGTTTCTTTCATTAATTATTGAGCCTAAGTATTTGAAATTTCCAACACGTTCACACCGGTTTTGTTTACTGTAATTTCCTTAACATTTTTCTATCTGTTTACATCTTTTGTGGTAATCATGTATTTTGTTTTAGATACATTAATCTTGAGTCCTTGGGTATCTGCTGCTTCCTCCATATATTTGACAACCTCTTTCAGTTCTTCTGTTGTTCTACTTACTATGTCGATGTCATCAGCATATGCCAGTAGTTGACACTGTCTATTATAGATTGTAGCTCCTGGGATAATGGGGACATTTCTTATTATCCTTTTGAAAGCGAAATTAAACAGCGTTGTTGACATTACATCTCCTTGCCTCAATTCATTGTCACGCCTATAATCTTTACTACATACCAAAAATTAGTTGAATTACAAAAACAACCTCGTAACTACGCCACTGCTTAGGTAGAGAATTAACAAGTTGACAGATGTTAGCATCCCGGAAACCCAATCGAAAAAGGAGTAGGTTCCAACAATTAATTTATAGGCGCCACCGACTTATAATTTACTAACATCGTCCGAGGTAGTAAATGGGAAGTCGGACCCCCAGATAAATAAACACCTACCTTTATATCTACTATCTGTCCTTTATGTAGACTTAAATCCAAATAATTCGTCGTAAAATAAAGACAAGTTGCAACCAAATCTCTTTTTACTTAATAAAAAAACCACCCACAATTCTAATATTTATAAAAATAAATTAAAATAAATTAGCAGTCCAATTTAACGTTCCTGGAACTGAATATAACTAAATTTAAATTGGGCGACACTCAAACAATATTTCGGACCTTTATTGCGCTACTCAACTAAGATACCAGTAATTGTTAGCGCATTCCGTAACGAAGGAGGCCTCCGCGTGACGAATTCATGCGTGATCAAAACGATCAAGAAAAATAGCAAGCTGTGAACTCTTACAAACGCAATATTAACCCACTATCGGATACCCTGTATATATGCGTTACGTAAAATTGTTCCCCCTAATAAATGGAATATTACAATAGTATTTCATATGTACACAAATTCTCAATTAAAGCCCCAATGACACAATTCTGTGACCCCAATCAATTACTAAATTAATTCTTAAATAACGATAATGAAATCGTAAACAACAAGGCAAGGTTATACAATTTTTAAAATGCACTTCCCTTGTTCAAGATGTGTAGCGGCAATCAGCTCGACCGTATACCAGACTCCTTATCTATAGCCCCAGGCGTTCACTCGGTTCGGGAAAAACCTTTCCATGCTTACTCGACTAGGACAGCGTAACAATATGAACAATACGTAGGAATGTAGAATTTGTCTACTGCCTCGCCTTAATTTCGGGACGTCCAGCCGCACGAATTTTGCCTAAATTAAATTTATTGGAGATTAGAATTAAGGTTCTGGAAATTAAGACAAGACAAAAATTTTCTGGTCGAACCAACTCACCAGTAGATGGACTCTGGCATAACACCAAACAAAATCTTCTTTACCGGAGTAAATTCTATATTGGAAATAAATTCCTGTAGATTTGCTTCCCTACAACTATGGGAAATGAGCTCCTGTGTAGCGACTGTCAAAGCGGAAAACGAATTCCTAATCGACAAACGATTTATAAGAAATAGCTTACTAATCACAATACACTTCCGGCAAGATCGACAATGCTTAACCCACTGACCTAATTACAGTCTAATTATCTTACTAGGTACTCCAAACGCATCCAATCCTTTGACCAGTTCCGACCTTATTATTGTGTAGTAGGCCTGCTTGAAATCTTCGAACAGGTGGTGCGCATCTGTATTAAATTCCCAGAATTTTTCGTGGATCTGCCTGATCATGAATAGTTGGTCGATAGTTGCCCTACCTTCTCGGAATCCACCCTGGTATTCACCCACTATATTTTCCATCCAGCTGTTTAGTTTACTTTCTATAAGCTTACTTATCATATATCCTATGTTAAGTAAGGCTATAATTATCACATACTGCTTTATCTCCCTTTTTAAATATAGGGCATATAACTGCCGTACTCCATTCTTTTGGGATTGTTTCTTGTTTCCAAATGTTTTCTATTAGGGAGTGCATTGCTTTTCTTACCGCTGGTCCTCGGTATTTAAACATTTCCGCCGCCATGCCATCCTCGCCTGGAGCTTGCAGTTTTTTAGTGTTTTTATCACTTGGTCTATTTCCTCTTGTCGGTGGGTTTACTGAGTCTTTTTCATCCCGGTCGTCCCATCTTTCATTTATTGGGTACACTTTATCCTGTGCTGGGTTCAATAATTTCTCGAAGTACCCTTCCACCTTCTTATTATTTCTTGTTTGTCACCCAGCAGCTTTCCTTCCTCACTCTTACAGAGCACTGTTCTTGGTTGGAACCCGGCTTTTTGTCTCTTTAACTCTTTATAGAAGCTCCTAGTATTTTGTCCCCTTCCTGCTTCTTCCATTCTCTGTTGTTCGTAATTTCTCTTTTCTTCTCTACATTTTAGGTTAGCAACTTTTCTCTTGTTTTTAAACTTTTCTATTTGATCATCCTTTATGTCCCTTAGCATTTCTAATCTTGCTTCATTTCTTTCGGCAATTTCTCGCTCACATTCTTCATCGTACCATTTTCCCCTTATTCATTTTGCGTTTTCCTACTATCTCCACGGTGGTCTCGGTCAAATACAGAATGTACAAGATTACATTTTAGTACCATCTTACTAGCCTTTAGGGTATCTCCCACCTTTGGTATTCGTGGTCACTACTTCTTTGAAACCTATTACTAAGTTAGATATTTATGGGTTGTAGGCAAAATTTTTGTTAAGAGCTTCTTCTAAAAATTATATTAAATTTTAGGACAAATATTGGTTCTCAATAGTTTAGTCAAAAAAGTAGCTTTGTCGAATATCTGCTACTGGTTTTTATCTTTTACTACCATTACGAGCTGTTTTAAACAGCGCGTGCTACTTTAAAAAGCAACAAAGTATAGAGTTAATTGTAACAGCATGTTACTATGACAGAATATGGATTTCGTGAAAACATTTTTTTACGATTTTAATGATTATATTGCTTTTGGACATGAACCTAAAAGTAAGGATTTTATAAGCATCTGTCCACAGGTACGTGCATTTGTATGAGTTTGACTTACAGTATCTTCTAAAGTGCTGGTTCCAAGTTGGTCAAATTTGAAATTTAGAGGCTTATTAAGCATTCATCCAGACAATGAGTTTCTGGAATTTGGATCGGAATTAGACATGTTTTTTGATAATATATTTGTCGCAAAACCTAATCTGTAAGTTTTAAATTTTTTCAAAAATCCTACTTGCTCTTATTTACCCAAAAACCACGAATCCAATTTGAAGTTATCAGTTCTTAACGTTCGCGTACCTTACAATTTTTCAAAATCTTGTTTTTATAATTGCTGATGGATGTAAAGTTTTTGTACGTGGCTGAAGGGCTTATAAATTTATTTGTTTTAATTACTGAAGAAAACTTGTGTCTAAAGTCTAGGAGTTTTATTAATATTTCAACTTTACCCTGTTCAAAATAGGTGAAGCATTAAAATTTCTTTTTCCTCTTTTCCCTTGTTATTAGGCTACCGCCTGTTTTACGTCGGTATGCCTTTGTTATGAATCTTTTGTGTGACATTCCCACACTTCCTTTTCCTCTAGATTTGTCGCGTGCTATTATATCTTTACTATTCTATTCGCCGCCGTTCTAGATACATGTTGATCCCATTCTTGTTTTCTGTATTCTATCCATTCATTAATGGGTTTAACGCGACCTTGTTCTCCTATCCTTTCATTTGGTATTCGGTCTCTCTTGCTTTTATTTAAAATTTTCCGCAACGTTTTCCAACATTTGCTTAGTCTCAGCGGTGTCGCATTGAGTTAAGATATTTATTTTTCCATATAATTTCATTCAGCGCCCTTGAGACTATTTCCTTTTGCTATTTGTGATATTATTTGCTGTTTTGCTATACCATAGCTTGTTATGTTAACTCACAAGTAATTGAATTGCGAAACTTGTCCTATTATACATCCCTCACTTTCTATTTTACAATTTACACATTTCGTGTTTTGTATATAACCATAGATTTCGTATTTTGAGGTGGTATTTGCATATCTTGCAAATCTCTGTAATTTTTTATAATAGTCGTTGTAAATCGTCTTCATTTTGTGCCACAAGCACCGCGTCATCCACATAACATACAATATTAATTTTGCCGTTTTCCATCCGTGTATCCTCACAAGTTTCTTGTTGATATTACAACCTCGCCCATAATTAAAATTTAAAGTGTACAAAAAAATTAAGTATAAGAAAATTGCTTTTCCGAAGTCGCTTTTGGATTAAAAGGCAGTGGAAATTAAAAAGAGGCACCCCTAGAGGGTACGTGTACCACACTTTAGGAAATTACATTGCATAGGGTGTCTGAATTGAAATTGATAGATTTATTGACAAAGTCTAGCTAGATCGTTACGATCTTTGAAGGTTTGTTTATGGAACATTTGCTTGAGGTTACTTATGTTGTCGTTCTTTATCCCTCCCCCGTATAGGCCCTTCACTTCTACTTTAACCGTCCTTAGGTTCACTCTTTAACTTTAACTCAGCTGGTGCGTCTTCTACTGGTGGTATTTAAAACGAATTTGTTATTGGATCATTTATTTAACAATTAAAATTGCAAATGGGTTTTTATAACGTGAGACCTTAGTGCATTGTTATAACTGTTTTGGGTTGTCCTGTATTGTAATGAAGCCGACTTATTTTCTCACGTAGTCTCTTTAAAATCTCTTTAAAACGAAAATAAAGAGCAAATCGATATTTTTGAAAAAAAGGTCTCGTTTGATTGATATTTTAAATGTGGAAACGCATATTAAAAAGTTCAGGACTAAATAAACATTCATAAAAATGATGAGTTGGCAATTAATCATATTTTTTAACAAATTTTCCTAAAAGGAATTGCCAAATTTTAAAACCCATACTTGTTTGTTCCCATGTCAGCGTATGCTCCACATTATCTTCCACTTAAATTGTTCCATCCTCGTTTCTCTAGGTGGACCTTACATTAAATAATTGAGCATATATTTGTATGTATGTATTTATCATTATTGGATTATAGAAGTGTCCATAGCAGTTTACGTATCTTATTTGTAAACTAATATATAATCTGTTTTTGAGTCATTTATTGTGAAAATGCTCTCATAACGTATGAGTATTGTTTATAATAATGACGCCATGGATAATTAATATTATTTTATTACTATGGATAATTTAGGGTGTCGTTGAGAAATCCTTCCAAATACCGATATTCGTACAAATGAATGAATGAATGAAAAAAAGAATTTTTATGAAGTTTTTCCTATTTTCCTAGCCAAACCACTGTGCAATTCTACTTAGTCATTTTCATGGAAATCACATATTTCAATTTTTTTAATGGTATTGACTCTGTAAATGTGTGTATGTAATTTGAATGTTTAGTTTCATATTTTGTTTGTGCAAAAAATAAAAATATAGATTATATTAAGCAATTCAAAACTAGTATAAGTTTTATATATCTTATCTGTTTCTAAGGAAACTTGTAGGTTTTTAAAATAGTTCAGTTTGTTTTACGATAAAACGTGTTCCATGTATTTTCGGCGACATGAAACGGCGTAGATAAATGCAAAGAGAATTTGAGTCATTGGAATTTAAACAGATATTTTTGTCACAGTTGTGTATTTTGTTTTCAATTCTCTGCTAATGGTCCCTTCTGTGTTCTCTCCATCCTGAGTTGTTTAGTCGCCAGACACTACCGATCGCCAATGTAATTATTGGTTTTTTATCAATAGCTAATGGAACTGCGTATGTGACGTGCATCTTTAACACACCGTACCGCTAAAAAATAGAAACCCAAGAGAAGCAAGAAGTAGTTTTCTAGTTAAGTAACCGAAATACAATTAAAAGTACAGTGTTTCAGCACTAACAATCTTATAGGCCGAAAAACTTCTCTATAATAGAGGCAATTCAGTTCGAAAAAAGTTGGAAACTTTTTAAAGCAAAAGTTACTTTTCAACGAAAGGTAAAAAATGTTAGAACCCGCAAACTCGGGGAAAAGTATAAATTAAATTTCGCAGAATCCTAGATGTTTAGCGGGAAAAATTGAGGTTTTTGCAAAACTTTATTTAAAGTTTAACAACTTTGCGATTATGTCGTAAATCAGCATCGCTTTACTCTATTTTATAAAGCAAGGGAGTAACATGCAACTAGCCATACAAATATTTTAGACACTAAATTTAGTGCTGAAATTAGAGATCAAAAGTGGATGAATGAGATAGCTTTTCTGAAACTTTAAAATACAATATTTGGTATTGCTTTTAAACATATATCGTGTGTTTTATGTTACATATTAATTTTCTTGGCATTGGGTTATATAAATAGGTTTCTTTTTGGGTGCCCTTTCGCACTGTTCGAGATTCTGTAAAATAAGTGGATTATTATTTACGTACATGCGGGATATGCTTACTATCATAGGTAAGAACGTGAAGTACCGTTGATTTTTGATAACTATATGCTAATCTTGTTGCTTTAGATACTAATGGTGTTTGTTCCATATTTACTTTATTATTTTCTGAAAATTATTATAATAAAGAACATCCTCCTGGGCGAAAAACGAAAAAAAAAAATATTTAAAAATGTGAAAACAACCTGTGCTTAAAATTTTTCTAATTCTTTTACCATACCTTGAACAAGTTTATCAACAAGAACTTACTTATAGCATCGGTAGTGGTTAACGCACTTGTCTATAGATGTAAAGGTTCGGGTTCGATCCTGACCGAGGTCAGTGAGATTTTTCTAACGGGGAAAAATTTGAAAGTGGACTTTCTGTCAGACACTGGGGTTGGAACTACCATAGATAGGCAAAATTCATAGTTAAGTTACAATAAGCCAATAATGGCTACAGTACATAGAGTTGCTTGGAAAATCGCGTCCTAGATCTAGCTCAATCAAAATACAATACAATGTAGTGTTGGAAATCATTCAAAATTTACAACTGGAGTAAGAATCTCAAGTTCAATTAAACTATCGCGTTGGTACATTTTTCCTTCTACAAGTGTGGTGACAATCTCATCGGCCCCTTCTTTTTACCAACAAGGCTTTCAGGAATATCTTACTTACATTTTTGCAAAATGATCTGTATGACCTAGAACACATTCCGATTTCCAATAGGCAGGGGCTGTGGTTTATGCACGACCCCTGCTCCTTTTTCTCATATTGTCACTGATTATTTAAACATAACATATGGTAATGGATGGGTTGGTCGAAACGGACCTGTTAAATGGCCACCACGATCTCCTGATCTAACGCCATTAGATTATTTTGCTTGGGGCTGGATGAAGTCTATGGTTTATTCTACGTCTATTGGCACACAAGAAGAACTAAGGAATCGCATCGTGGAAGCAGCAGCACCTATCAAGGGTCGTCCTGACGTTATAAGGCGTGCCAGAGAAGCATGGATTCGTCGTGCTGAATGCTGCATTCAACAAAATGGAGACCACTTTGAACAGTTATTCTGAATGTTTTATTTTTAAATTAATATCTTTAACTTTCAATATCTCTGTAATAACACACATACACACAGTAAGACCTCCTTTAGCGCTTAGGATGCGTTCCTAGACGACAAAGCGCTAAATAAAACAGCGTTAAACGAGGTCATTTTAACACATAGTAAATAGGGAAATGGGAACACGCGACCGAAAATAAACAACTTTTTACTTTAATTTGAAGTTATTCCTCGTTTCAAAATCAGGAGCATTCGCTACAATTTGATCAACGATTTCAGTTATCGTTACCAAACTTTTACTAAGGAAATCTGTAGCAAGTTCTTTGGGTTCTTCTTCACTCCAAATCGTATTAATAGCGTCGACATTGTTTCACCGCTACTGAACGCGATGCACGAAATCAAACGCACTAAATAAACATAAATTTAGGGGAAGTATAGCGCTACGACGAATTGCCAGCTTTTGCTGATTGGTTCGTGTTCGGGAATAATCGCATTATATACGAATCAATGAAACGCCGCGATAATTTGAATTGGCGTAAATTTTGAGCTTTGTTTTAGGCTTCGAGCAGACCGCTTTATATCGAATCAGTGTTAAACGAGGTCTTACTATATATATATATCACAACTAACAACTTGAAGTCAGATTAATAATTTTAATTTTAATTAATAATTTAATCCTTCATTTTTATAATTCTTGTATATTGATAATATTATTTATTATTCTTACATATTTTACTCCATTGCATTTTGGAAGTAGGTGGTGTAAATTTTAAAATGAGAAAGTTTGAAAACGACTTGTGTTTAAAAGGTACCTAACCTTGTTTTCTTGCGTTTCTTCAATATTTTCATTAACTGGCCCTTATTTAAGCATTGAAAGTTATTCTAAATTTAATTAAAATGGAATTAAACTTTTGCATAATTACACTTTGTTCTGCGATTTGTACAATTGTTAATCTAATTTTTTTTATTATTTATTTTACCAATAAATACAAATAGGACACTGTGTAGATAACACAAAGCAATAATGGCTATTATTACATATATTACAATAAATAAGTTAAATGTACACTTGACTTCTTGGCGAAGATAATTATTGGGGTCATCAAAATATTTTCTTGCAAATGATTTAGATTAGGGATCAGCAAAAACTTAATTCAAGAGCCACATAGTAAATGAAAATAGGGAGACAAGTATTTTTTTACATAGTTTATTCAAGGCGAAAAATGATTTCCCTAAATATTGTTTATAATATATTAGTTAAAAATATTATAATACTGCATTGCGTATAAATATCTGCTAGACATAATGCAATAACACATATTTTTTATATAAAATTTAATTTTATTGAGAGGAGAGGAGAAACTGTTTAAATTTGGTCTACATTGGATTAAATTTTGCTCTAAAATCCTTAAAACCGCCGCAAATGTTCATCCGTTAAGTGTGTGCGTAATGAGTACATATTCATTGGAAAGGTATGTTTGCAAATATGTACGTTGAACAAAAAATTATAAGATTTTATTTGCAAAATTTCGAAGATCGAATCTGAAGAAAGATACATCGTATAAATATCTTCGTTGCTATGTAATTCTTTCAAAATAGAATTAGACAGCAGATCACTTAACTAAACTTGTAAATCACTTGATGCATGCGTGGAAAATGGATCACGCAATGGATCACGCACAATTGGCAAATTATTCTCAATTTTATGAATATCACCCAATTTACGAAAATATACCTCGTTTAAATTGATAATACGAGGGTTGCCTTTAAATTTCGGGATTAGAGAACAAAAACAAATATTTATCGTCGAATATGGCTTTATTGTTTTTCAAAATATTCTCGATGAAGATCAATACACTTTTGCATGCGTGTGAATTTTCGAAGCACTTTTTCCAATCCCATCGGGGTACCTCCAAAACATGCATTTTGAACGCATCAACCGCTTCTTCAGGTGTCGAAAAACGTTGACCTCGCAATTTATTTTTGATGTTCGGGAAAAAAAGAAGTCATTGGGTGCCAAATCAGGACTGTACGGCGGATGACTCATCAAATCGACGTTTTGAGTGCTCAAAAAGTCACTTGTTCCAGCCGATGTGTTAGAGCTCGAATTGTCGTGGTGGAGAATGATCCGTCTTCGGCGGTTGGTTTTCCTTATTTCTCCGAAGACTTGTGGCAAACAAATGGTTGTGTACCATTCAGAATTGACCGTTCTATGTTGCACCAATGGTACTGTAACCGTGTAACGTTACGGACCCTTGTGTTGTGTTTATCTTTTATTCGTCGTGATCGTCTTAGGTTCGAATCTAGAGTAGTTGAGCTAAATAAGTGAAATAAAACACAGGAGAAGTTTAATACTTTTATTAACGTCAATATTAGCTGCAGACAGTGCAATTTAACTATCTCCGGTATTCACCTGTTCAGGCTAGGAAACTGCAGGAAACCTTAGCCGAGGTAGTGCGACGTGATCTCAAGTATAACGATTTCCTTTGGAAATTTAAACTATTTGCTCAGTAAAACAAAATACTAAGGATGAAGTTATAGGTCTGTGCGCAGAGTGGTTTTCTGCAGGTGCAAGGTGAATTATTAAGGAACTGGAAGCTGCTGCTGAGATACCTCAAAGCGCAATCATCCAGGGAAGCCGTAAGCTGCCGAGATAGCTCAAAGCGCAATCCTTAACGGATGCCGTAAGCTAGCGAGATACCTCAAAGCGCTGGCAGGTGAAGGGTTAAGGGAACTTGACGCTGCAGCCGAGATACCTCAAAGCGTAATAGTCAAGGGATGCCTTAAGCTGTCGAGATACCTCAAAGCGCTGGCAGGTGAAGGTTTAAGGGAACTTGTAAAGGAACTGTGCTTCTTGATGTTTAGATCAAGAATAATCCCTTCAGAACAACTTACTTCTGCTTTTATAGGCCAAAAACAAGTGTTGGATCGTAAGAACCTACTGCACGTGCACCCCGTTTTTAGAAACAACATGCATTTTATGGCCCCATTAATTTTTTAACTGATAATTTTCGTAAAAATAAGTTAATTGTCTGTTAAAAATCTGAAGGACCAAACTAAATAAATAACTCCCCTAATTTAGTATTTAATTAACACGTCCATGCGTGGAATATCACACATGAGGGTTGAGTTCGACAAAAAAGTAATAATTTAGGCAGGTAATGGGCTAATCTAAACTTACGTACTTGAGATCGACTAATTCAAAGTCATATTGCTAACCTATTTACCTGGAATAAATAGCTGAAATAAAACGCTGGAAAGGAATGTTTTAAATATGAAAATATAAAATTCAACTACCGAATGGGTAATCGTTTTATAATTCCATTCATTGTATATGAAAGTCGATGTTTATTTTGTTTGTAGCCCTCATAAATTAGGTCTACTCGTAAAGGACAGACCCTTTACAAAAAATTAACACGTGTGAAGGAACTGCCGTTCCCAAGATCAATGAAGCGTGATTTCCAAACGCGAACTAATATTCATTAGCATTTAGTTACATTTAACATATGCGAGTATAGATTAGAAATTAAAATTATGAGCATGAAGTCCCAAAGTTCAACAGTCTGTACTAATATAAACATAATGGCAAATGCCGTCCGCTACAGTACGGTTGAGACATGTCCAGTTTTTCCGAAAAAACAGGCCTTCCTTCGAAGTGCTTCGACCACGAACGACTTTTGTTGGGTTTAGCTCGCCTTGGAAGACCCATACAGTCGACTGCTGTTTACTTTCGGGCTCCTACGCGTAGATCCACGATTCGTCACCTGTCACGATGTCATACACATGTTTT
>JABXWE010035011.1:0-12068 GCA_014611495.1 Limonius californicus
GGAATTTTTTGTGAATTAAATTGTTTCTGATTTTGTTGCGGATTTTTAGTGTTCGAGTTTGTAAAAGAACGAGTAATTGATTGTGAATATCGAATATCCATCTCATCTTTGATAATGTTAATTGCTGTCTCTAAATTTTGGGGATTTCGTGATCTGACAAGAGTTCCATATGGTTCGGTTAAGCCTGATACTAAAGCTCTTAGTGCCAAATCTTTAGCATTACGAAGTTTATAATTTATTATACCAAGTTCTTCACTACTTAACGAAATTTTGGCATTAAAGATTGCTAAATGCGCTCTTATACGGTTGTAAAAATCAACCGGGGACTCCTTAAATTGTTGCCTCATTTTTGTGAGGTCAATGGTTAGATTCAATTCGCTCCTTTGGTCTCCGAAAGTTTCTATTAAGGTTTTCTTTAAATCTGCCCAGGTGTCGAACTGATAGCCTGTTACAGCTTCGACGGCTTTGTCTTTTAATTTATTACGGGCTGCTGACAATAGGTATTTATTTATGTAGGGAATAGGTTGGTTGGGAACCAATGCTACTTGAAATTGTAAAATGATCACTTCTATTGATCTAATAAATTCAGGCAGTGACTGAGGGTCACCGTTGAAGTTTGGGACATCATTAAACATTTGTGGGGTAAAGCCATTTGGAAAAAGTGCCATTATTGGAATCTGATTTACAATATTTTCAACGTTATTATTATAATTAAAAATTGCGGGTCGCAAATTTAAGCGTTGCAAGGGGGCAATTAAATCGATGTCTTCGTCGCTTGACATTCACTGTTTTTTACAAAGTCTATTTTTATTTACGTTTTATATTAGTGGGCCTACAAGGTTTCCTACACGTCAACTGTTAGTGGTTGAGATATTAAGCAATTCTAATAACTGCTCTCAACTTCTTGCTTACAACAGTTGGCTTGAACTTAAAAGTTAAAATACAATAATTAATCGACTAAGGATAAATCCCAGGCAATCGTCTATCGATATGCCGGTAAGATTAATCAATAGCAGAGTAAATGTATATCTTATGTTAATCGTTAAAATTATGTTAATACAAATTTAAAAATGTTTATTTAGGCTTTGATTAATTCACTCACTTTATTAATTTGAGCAAAAACTTACTTGAAGAATATGCACTTCATTCTTAATTATGGACGCACTTCGCTTCTGGATTGGTGCTCCGTTACCTCGATTGGTACAGTTGCCCTTGAATAGGCGAGCTTCTTAATTGAGCTACGGTCCCGATGACCAGGAGAAGTTTTTGGAACCCTTCGGCGATGTTGTCCTCCAGGTGCCTCGACTTCTTAGGGTTTGGCGGAGATGGCAGGTGTTGTTGCACGACGGGTCACGGCGTGTCTTCCTTCTCGAGCAGCAGATTCGTTTTTTCGATAAATCGTTGAAACGAAAATCTTTTGAGATTTCGAAAATCCGTTAGACTGCGCCACTTTTGTTGTTAACAAAAGAAACTATATTTTTAAAAACTTTATTTGTTATTTACACGCAAATAAGTTACAAATCGTGGAAGAGATAATACATGTGTCGTCTTTGACGTTCAGAATTATTCTTACTTAAAGAAATCAAAGGTGCTATAAGCTAAACTTGCCAGACGCTGAGTTAATCTATTTATTATCTAATGTGATATGCTGCCCAGCTCATCTTCTGTTGAATATGCATAAGCGTAATATATAACTTGCGTGTCGCTTACGAGGTTTTCGTAGCTCAGCGACGATAAAATGGTTCCTAGGCTTGGAAGAATTCATAATTCGTTCGTAGAGGCCGTTGATTACGGGGGCACTTACGAAAGCCTTAGAAAGGTAACGCAGACGATTGGTTTTGGCGAAAAACGAAGACGAATAGGAAGCTTCTAATGGAAAAAAGATATCAAACATACATATACAGTATCAAACGATATCGCGAAGAAAATCGGCCTATAATTTACATGGATTTACAATTTACATTCACTCATCACATACCCACGAAAAAAATTGGAGTGATAACAGCACACAAGGGTTAAGAATGCCAGTGTCAAAGGGCGACCGATTAATAATAGTGCACGCGGGGGGTGAACACGGTTTTGTAGAAAGCGCGTTTTTAAAATTTAGATCGGTCATTAAAACGGGAGATTATCATAACGAAATGAATTTTGCCAATTATAAAAAGTGGCTACAAGAGAAACTTCTACCAAATCTGCAGCCTAAAAGTGTACTTGTTATTGATAATGCCCCGTACCATAACGTATAAATTGATAAGTGTCCCACTACAGCTAACAGGAAGCAAGCTGTGCAAAACTGGCTTCGACAAAAAGGAATTTCATTTATAGACGACATGCTCAAGCCGGATTTGTATAATTTAATTAAGTTGCACAAACCTCGCTACAAAACATACGAGATAGACCGGCTGCTTCAAGAAAAAGGCTATGATGTTTTGCGACTGCCCCCGTATCACCCTGATTTAAATCCCATAGAGCTAGTGTGGTCATCTCTCAAAGAATATGTCGGCCAACGGAAAGTTAATTTTAATAAAAAAGAGGTGGAAACACTGTGCGACGAGTTTTTTGCAGGGTTTTCAAGTGATGACTGGAAATCGCGCTGTGAACACGCGAAAACAATTGAAAAAACATTTATGGACATGGAACCGGCTTTAGATTTAGTTACAGATAATATAATAATAAATTTGGGTGAAAACGACGGTGACAGTGAGCATTTTAGCGATTATTCCACTTCTGATTCATCATCAAAATCCGAAAATTTATAGACAGTTTTATACATGTAAGTATACTTTAATAAACTTAATATGCTATGTAATAAGTTCTGTAAATGTGGTAAATATTCTTGTTTACGTTTACTTAACCTTCCGGAACTGGCCCTCAGATTCTGGGCACGGCCACTGGCGGCGGACTGTGACTCCGCGTATGTTTCTGTGGCACGGAGAATGTTGTATACAATATTCACCAGATTAAAAAAGAATAATGATGAAAAACTTTTAATATTTATTAAACCATATAATATATAAAATACAAATAAAACATTTTAATTCTGAAAAATTTGAAAACATAAATAAAAATAATTGCATATAAAGTTAGAAATTAAGGTAAATTACATTCGCTACAAATACAAGTTAAATGTTCCAGACACATGAACTTGCCACAAGTCTGGCATGAAAAACGCGTAGGTCGGTTTTTCTTTCGGTCGCAGTATGCACAACGTCCACGACTATTTACAGGTTGGAGATTTTGTATTCCAAATATTTCCTGTAACCTAATCGTTATAGTTTTAGGAATATTGGTCTGTACTGCTCGACTACGAAGATAATTTTCGGCTATTTGAGAAATTAGCATATGCAAAAATTGTCTTCTTGTTATTTTTTGGCCAACGTTTTGTAAATAAAAAAGTACCATTGAATTCACTCCGGCTATATTGAGTAATGAGTAAAAAATTACCATTGGCCATCGTTTCGTATTTCTAGCACAGTCATATGATGCGCACAATTTGTCTAGAGTATCTACACCACCCTTGGAATTGTTGTAATCTATAATCATTTCTGGTTTTCCTGTTGGTTCGTCAATCTTATCGTCATGATGAAGACTTGATATCAGTAAGACATTTTTGTTCTTCTTGGGGATATAAGAGACCAACGTTAAATTTTTATCGTAAGCAAACATACTTGAACCTATTGGCCTTTTTGTCGGATTCGAAATTTCTAAAGGTAACTCTCGCTTGTTTTTTCTAACAGTACCTAAAAATGTGAGAGTGAAATCCGTAAACAGAGTACGGACTAGAGGAATACTGGTAAACCAGTTATCACATGCCACATTTCTTTTAGAATGTCTGATTGGTTCAACTAGTCTTTGAACAAGGGCCAAAGGAGAATTGTCCAAAGAGTGAGGTCCATCCGGTTGTTTGCCAACATAAACCTCCAAATTGCTCGTATAAAAAGTTTTGGAATCCACCATTGCAAGAATTTTCAAGCCATATTTATTTGACTTACTGGGAATGTATTGTCTAAAACTGCACCTTCCTCGAAACGCCTCTAGTTTTTCATCAATTGTCACATTTTGAAATGGCGTATATGCAGATTTACACTTTTCAACAAAACAATCGAAGATATCCCTGATTGGAGCCAATTTGTCTGTAGATTTTCTTTCCAACCGTGTATCTATATCATCAAAGCGTAAATGTTGTAGTAGGAAACTAAACCGAAATTGTGACATTGTGAGGCGGAATTGTTCAACACCAGTTCCATTGTTGTTCCACAACTCTTTGACATTTAGACGACTTGACTTGAGCACTCCTCCCAAATAGAGTAAGCTAATCAATGCCTGAATTTCAGCCGCATCAGTTTCTTTCGCATTCCTTTCACGGGCATAATTTTCTTGATTTCTCTCGATATGTCGGTTTGTACATTCAACAATTTTCGCTAGCATCGTATCATCAAAAAAATATTTCCAAATGTCAACAGCGATTTTCAAAGCCTTTACAGGTGCTTTAGGGCCCGGTAAACGTGTAATCAGATTCTCTGAACGAGTTTTGGTGGAAGCAGGAACTTGTTTCAACCATTTAGTTCCATCTTTTCCAGTAAAAAAGGGTATCTGTGTATGATATTCTTCCTCAGTTATTTCCATTGTTTCCACTTCATCATCTGAAATTTCTTGTTCAGTGTCGGAGTTCTCAATTTGTTCTTCTACATTATCTTCCTCATTATCGTCATCATGCAAATCATTATTTATTTCGTGTGCATCATCTTCGCTCAAACACTCTAGCATTAATTTGTTTAGTCTGTCCTGTTCTTGTTCGTACGACATTATAGGATACATGAAACTTTATTTATTATAATGATTCAAAATGTGAAACCCGGCGTCTTACCTTTTATGAAGTTTAATAATAACAAGTTTCAAAATATGTATTTGTTACTGGCGGCGGACTCTCACTCCGCATTTATTTTTAGAATTAACACTATAGCACCGTTGCACTTCAAATTCTCAACTGATGTTCTCTGAAACAGTGTCGAAGCATACCAGAACGGAAATGACCAGGTAGTAGGGATGTTCGGAGAAAATACGTATAAGAGATGTCTGCGGACTGAGAGTCCGCGCGCCAGTGCCGGAAGGTTAAGCTGACAACATCGATATTTTGATAATCGGCTACTTAACCGCTTGCGCTTACAACAAAAATTATCCAAACTAAGGATAAAGACACACGAAGCGGTTTATGTTGAATCGGCGGCCGGGTCGGCGGCCGACTGCATTAAAACACACGAGTCGTCTAAAAAATCGACGCGCGAAAGAAGAACGATGACATGTTGCCAATATTCTTAATCAAAGAAAATGGATTCTGATGCTGAATTGTTAACATTAGTCAAGATTAATTTATTGTTGATTGAAGAAAAAAAGAAATCGGCGTATGTGGGAACACCCACTTGTCAAAGAACGTCAGGAAATAAGCTTGTTTTATACTCTATTTCTTACTAAAATTAAAGCAGATGACTCGATTTTTTTTAATTTTGTGCGAATGTCTCAAAATTGATTTTATGCAGTACTTGATTTAATAAAAAGTGACATAACAAAGCAAGATACGGTGATGAGAAGCAGCATTTCTCCAGAGGAGAATTTCTTGAATTAATTTTTCCGTATCGATGGTACTCATATTTATCTCCTCATAAATTTAAATTAATAAATATTTCTAGAGTTGATGCATTTTGGAATAAGATTTGACAACTGCGCATAATATTCACCACCGAAAAACCGCTTGCCGTGTGTACACCTGCATAAAACACCATCGGCTGAGGGTACGCCCAAAGTAATAAAAATGCGTTCGGCACATGGTTTGGACGACCACACGCGCGGCAGCTGCTCTGCTTGACGCAGCGTGTGTTTTGTCCCACTGGAATACATAGGAACTATGAGTCGAATCGGCCGCCGATTCGGCGTAAACCGTTTCGTGTGTCTTTACTCTAAAATAAGCTTTGTGCGATGTACTTCGACGAAGTGGGAAACCGAGAGTAAGTGCATCTCCTTCGCTCCGCATGCTGTCTTGCTTCCTGTTCTGCACATCTCAAGTGAAAGTTCTCATTTGACGAGTTGTACTCAGCTTCAGTTTTGAAACACTTGATGAGAGCAAATAGGGTGGGATGAGGTTTTTTAAGTATGCTGTTTAAACGATGGTTCCAGCCTACGCTACGGGTATAATGTTGATTTTTTCAGATGTGCTTCTAACATTCACATGTATGGTATACACTTGAGTGAATTGTTTACTGCAACTTTTAAAAGTTCCGTCCATGAAAAAAGTTGCATGTTCTGCAATAGGTTCCCTTCCTTTTGAACTAGCAAATACCAGTATTTTGTGTTCGACTCCGTCTTCGCAAGAAGAAAACTGCGATCGTCTTTCATTTTTAGTATATCTTGTGGAATACTAATCTCTTGGAGGCTTGGCGGTTCTGGAGGCATGTTTAAAGCACTTCTTCGAATACGCAGCTTGATCTGACTGACAAATATGTTCAGACACACGTTGCATTTTTTCGTCTTTCGTAGACATACGGCCTTTACAGTTTCGGCTTCTATCCTTGACACAGGCCCAATTCTTGATTCCATTCTTCGCTGTCCTATGCAGTCGATACTGGATCCATCATGCAGAGCTAGCGGATTCTGCTTGTTAGTCTCTACCAACTCGTATTCTGTCATTATACACAGTAGGCTATATAGATGCACACAATACTACAGCTCAAGAAACTAATAGCAAATGACAATAATATCATCTTATTCATTGTACTTATACATATTCACTAATTACTTTTCCATGAAATTCTAATTTATTTCGCAAATATTCACAAAAATGTCGTTTAAAAGTCGTTAAACAGTTTAAACTTAAATTCTATACTTCAAAAGATAAAGAAATATTATGAAACAATTATGGTAAATTGCAATATTATAATAAGTGTCCGCTAATGTCGCAGACTTGGTGGTATGACTCATGAGATAAACTGAGGTGTCCGCTTTTGTCGTGATTTAAGTACGCGTCCGTTTTTGACGCGTCCGCTCCTAACGCGACACCCAAATTATTATGTTTATATACCACTAAGTCACCTTCAAATCTTAATATATAATTTTTATTTATTTCAAAAATTATTTAAGTCTTGGAAAAATATGTTAGAAAATAACATTGAAACAGGTTTAATAACTTTCTGTAGATTACTAATTTCAAAAATCTGCTAATGGCATTTAATGTAAGATTGTCTTGGTTAACGGTTAATAATGCAGTATAATTTGAATGTAGCATCTGAAGAAGATTTACCATAGTAAACCGAAGTGTTATGCAACAGCGAAATAAACTGATGAAATATCAAAATTGACTATTTTTTTTATTAATTGCCTTGCAGTTTCCCTCACGAATATAGTTTTTAAATATTCGCTGTTAGTGGATGCGTTTTTCACCATAGAATGTTTGAGTAAAAATGCGTTCCCTTTTTCTACGTCTTCAAGATGGTTGTGCCCTTCGCCAATTTTTGTAAAAGCAACTTCATCAGCAGAACGCTCTAACAGAACAGCCCTTTTCAACACATGCCAAAAAATGCTTTCCATTTTTTGTTTTATTGGTTCTAAAAAAAAAATCCTTGGCTTGCAGCGCACGTGTAGTACGTAGATCCACGATTTTCACCGGGTAGTTTGATAAAACTCAATTGTTCAAATTTAAAAACTTCGTAGAAGTAATAACTAACGGTTTATTCAGACATGTTGAAATATTTTAGTTCTGAATTCACTTTGCAAAGAATACGTTAAAACTAAGAGTTCATAGGGAATAACAATTGCTTAAGAAGTAGTATCAACTGTTTACGCCTACTAATTTGAAAGTACCTGAGCCCCCTCTCACTGATTAAAAGAGTGTAAGTTCATTGGTACAAATAAACAATTATTATACTCAAGAGTACAGTTTTTCCACCAATTCTATTTCTGAAAAATTTTACCACCGCCTCTAACTTTTGGTATCTAGCAGGATTCAGCTAATCTAAGCGGGGATCAGTAACGTATTTATTACTCAACCAGTTCCTAATGAGCATAGATAAGATAGATGAGACTCTCTATTATTAAAAATTAACATTACAACATCGCCATCTGCTGACTTAGAGATAAAGTAAATCCGTGTCGGTTACAAAAATTCCTACCCAATATTTTAAAATTATTTTATTTAGTGTTTTTGCATCATCAAAATTTATATAAATACAATATTAATTTATTTCTACAATTTTTTAACATATTATGCAATTTATATATATAATAAAATATACAAGATTTATATAATTATTTGCGCATGACAAAAAGGCTGCATCGTGTTTTAAGAGTGCTGATAGAACGCGAGTCTTTATTGAGAACTCGGGAATGAATTTTCGAAGGTAACCCCCAAGTCTTAAAAATTGTCGGACTTTCCTGACATTTGTAGGAGGTTTGATTGTCTTCAAAACGTTGGCCTTAGATGGACTTGGTTTAACTTTACCGTTGGAAATGAGACGACCTAGATATTCGATTTCTTTTTGAAGAAAGGAACATTTCTGAGTATTTATAGTAAATCCGTTTGCCCGAAGAGTAGTTAAAACCGTACGTAAGTTAACTAGCCCTTCCTCAATAGTACTGGATGGGATGAGGACGTCGTCCAAGTAGATTAGAGTAATTCCCTGTTGTATTTCTGATTGTAATGCGATGTTAATCGCTCTCTGGTAAATTGAGGGAGCATTAGCCAAGCCAAAAGGCATTCGCAAATATTCGTATTGGCCGTCGGGGGTGACGAATGCTAGTTTTTCGATAGAATCGGGATGAACTGGTATCTGATGGAAACCAGCTGTAATGTCGAGAGTAGTAAAATAGGTACCACCGCATAGACGATCTATTTGGTCGTCAATTGGGGGAAGAGGGTACCTGTCTCTTACCGTGATTCTGTTGAGTGCGCGGAAATCAACCACAAGTCGCGGCTGACCATTCTTTTTCTTCACTAACAGACATGGACTGGCATAGAGAGATCGTGAAGGACGAATAATAGAATTATTCATTAGATCTTTCACTATACCATTGACGGTTTCACGTTCACTAGCAGACATTCGTTAGGGGCGATACATGATTTCTTTGTCGGATGTTAGTCTGATTTTAAATTCACCCGTGATTATGAGGGTGGGGATATTGTTTCCAGACGTGTTCATATCGTGAACTTCGTGTAAGATTATTTGTAGGTTTTCATCTAAGTCGTTTACGGGAGGGTTATATTTCAGAATAGATACAGAATTATCGTGAGTGTCATGCCAGGTAAATTCAGGAATTCTAAACCAAACAATGCATTACAGCAGATGGTGTCATTATTAACCACGTATAATTTATGTATGAGCGTATTTTCGCTGAACTTGACCGTCACATTAACTGCATATGACGAGTAAATCAAACCACCCACTCCCAAAAGTTCAATACGTTCGGGGAATTTTTTCAATTGTAATAATGTAATCAACGATGAGCGTATCAACGACACTTGCGCGCCTGTATCTAACAAAATGTTCATTTCATGTTCATTCGGTTCCAAACGATAGTATGTTAACGGTGGAGAGGAAATATCGTTTGATTTTTGCGTTAAACACAAATTGATGCGTTTGGTTTCCTTAGCGAAACGTTCAGGCCGTTCGTTTTGACTTGAATGGTTTGGGCGAGCTTGCTTTCGCTGACGTGTAAAACAATTATCAATTGTATGCCCCACACGTTTGCAATAAACACAGGATAGAACATTAGGTTTCATAAATGAAGTACCTGCAACGGGAGAGGTTCCGCGTTCTTTTTTTATTCCACGTACTTTACAGCTATTTTGGCTGTGACCTAATTGATTACAATTATAGCAACATATAGAAGAATTCGGCCGTGAACTGGGAATGGAATGAGTAATAACATTCAAGATTTTGTTATCGCGTTTCGCATTTCGAGGTTTATCGGTCGTACGTGACAACTGGGTAAGCAGTGCCGTCGCAGTGGCGTGATTTAATTGCAAAACCTGATTCTGTATCATGGAATCTATAATGCCCAAACAAATACTACTAACTAGTTGGTCTTGCTTAAATTTGATGTGCGTTGCTTCCAATTTTTGTAATTTTATGCGAGCATAATGGCCATAACTCGAACAGCCATCGGAATTATAGTTTACCGCTTCATGTAAAAGTTGACCGAAATTAGCGACACCCGTGAAACTAGCGCACACATCCCTTTTTAAATTGACCCACGTACGCCTATCATTAGGGCACCAGCCCGAAATCCATTCACTTGCCTCACCTTTAAAGCAAATTGGAACTCTAGTCATCAAATAATCGTCATCCTAATTCCTCCATAATTTCGGTGATGTTGTCCACCCATCTCTGAGGATCGTCCCGTTGAGGCAAAAATCAGGCAAGGTGGTGGTGTCGTTTGCAGGAGCATTTGTTCTAGGCCCCATTCCTTCCAACAATCGCTGCAAAAAGGTTTCCAAGGAGGGTGTCGAGGTTCCCGCCGGTTCTGTTGCTGATGGTTCCATGTTTGAAATCTAACAGTGGCACTAGCACGTTGTAGCACTAAAGTAACAAACTGTTTTTCACAATAGGCGTTCTTAATCCCACTTCTGATAATAGTTTAAGTTTTATTTAATAGCTTAAGATTTATTCAATAATACAAAAAGATCAAATAGAATACACGTGCGCTGAGAAGCAAAGCAAGTCGGGTTGTGGTTCAGGCGAACGACACCATGGACATGCGTTCGCTTGAGGTGCTCTTTTGTTGCGCATGTAAGAATTGGCGCTAACAATGTATATATGTATTTACAACTTACATAGTAAACATGTACATATGTAGTACCTATGTAATTATTACATATTATAAACAGTACTAATACATACATAATAAGAAAATGTGTAGGTATTATTGCACTGGTTTGAAAAATTTATCAATTGTTGTTTGTTTTTTGGTAGAAACCATTTTCTCTACAATTACTTCTTCTACGTGAGATACAACATCCATCAATTTTTCGGTTTCTATTATATCTTCCGAAATATTAAAAAATGTTTGCAAATCTCTTAATTTTCTATAAGCGTCTTCAATTTCAATCACTTCCGTACGTATTATTTCTTCATTATCGCTATCACTATCGTCATTTTTAGATTCTTCGAGGAACTCTTCTGTACATTTTACTATGTGTATGTCCGAACTTTCTGTGCAAAGATCCTTGTCAATGTCTACATAATCCGAAAAAGAGTTGTTCGAATTTTCCAAAACTAGTTCCGACAATGGCACTTCGTCTTCACTATCGTATTCCTCAGATAAACGTTTGCTTTCATTTTGTCCAAATCCTGCTTTCAAAAAACAGTTGTTTATTGTTTTTGTCTTGACGTTTTTCCACGCTGTTGATATCTAAATCAAAGCATTCACTATATTGAGCAATTTTGCCAGCTCGGCGGTATTCTGCGAATTTTCTATCTAAGACAAAAGCCTTTTGACAATATATTTTCTGTAGTAGGATTTGAACGCTTTTATTATCCCCTGGTCAAGTGGTTGGCAATGAGAGGTCATATTTGGAGGGAAAAACACTAATTTCTCATTTTTTAAAGAAATTTGTGGGTGCGACTTGGTATTGTCTAAAAATAGAAGCATATTACGCTTTTGTCGTTGCATTTTTCTGTCAAACTTCATCGACCATTCGGACATAATATCTCGTGTCATCCATGCTTTTTTATTGAATTTCCATTCTACGGCTAATTTATCTACGTGTGCTCCTTTGAAACACCGTGGGTTCTTAGATTTTCCAATCACCAAAGGACTTTCCTTTGCCCAAGTCATACGTACACAAAATAGAATTGTGAGACGATCTTTTGAAGCTTTGCCGCCAGTGCACTTTTCTTTTTTTAAAGCAAAAGTTTTTGTCGGTAAAGCGCGAAAAAATAAGGCGGTTTCATCGGCGTTAAAAATATGTTCAGGCGCGTATTCTTTGATGATCTCACACAACTTCTTTTTCCAATCTGGAACATCTTCTTGGTTTCCTGACCTGCTTCCCCACAAATGGATTTAAAATTTTTTGCCATCTT
>JABXWE010035012.1:0-14242 GCA_014611495.1 Limonius californicus
ATATATATATATATATATATATATATATATATATATATATATAAAAGAATAAATTCAAGTTTGTTGGTAACTGTTTTATTGAATTATGTAATAAGGATGGCTATTTTTGTAAACCTTAGTTTGCCAAAAGGTAAGATGTATAATAACATACGTAGTCAAATATTTTATTATTGTTACATAAGAATGTAGATATAATATATTTAATGGAATTAAAACTCTGTTGTAGTTCCTAATTTTTAAAGGAATTAAATTAGTTATGGGTATTGTTTATAATAGATTAGATGGCAGTGTTTTACATATTCGGAAAATATTTATACTGATATTTTATTGAAGGTTCTACTATAAAATGTAAATCCTTAATGGCCCATTTAACTTGTAACTTGTAGTTGCTGCTATCTGAACTGTAGTTTCTATTAATTTTTGTGTTTAGGTATATTATTCAAATCATATTTCGTTAGCCTTTATCTACGCTTGCATTCTGATAGCTAAAGTCTGAAATTATATGTAACTTAAGTTGTATTTACAGACCAGATGTGTAAAGCTGGCAACACGCAAACAACCAATAGCAGAGCAGATTGAGGCTGTCACTGTGACAGTTAAGATCTGATCTCCTATTGGTTGATTGCGTGTTGTGCAGCTTCATGTTAGCGGTTTATGCAAAAATTGACCACCCAAAAGGGCTAGTACGAAATTCTGCCTTTATGCATATGGTCACTTTAGAGAAAATAAATTTTTTAAAGAACATGAAACAAAAAGCTGCGTAATGTATTCTGAATGCTCTGAAAAACTGCTTAAAATTTTCCAAAATCACGAATATATGGGCTCCCTTGTAAATAAAGATTCCCTTAGTTTTATACACCCATATGAAAATTTTTGTTTGTTTATAAGAAATTAATAATATAAACGTGTAATTTGTCTTCGGTAATTATGTCACCGTGACAGTCGCGACTGCTGTTACTGTTATTTTGACAGTCGCTGTGACACTATCTCTGTCACTGTGACTTCGATCTGCTCTTCTATTGGTTAATATCCAGTTTCGATGCCAAATCGTAATTGGTTATTGTGAGGATCAGCAAACGTAGACGCATGCGGAAACATGGAACACTTCCCGAGCCCGAGTTTGCGTAATGATTTTAGGCTAAGAACTGAAAACATGTGTATTCTAAGGTTGGCAACAATTCGACAATTGCAATTAGGAAAATTTCCGAGATTCGAATGCGTTCTACTTACGAAATTGGATTTAAATTCTGACTTGAAGATAAGTATGCTGTCCCAAAACATATTTAGGAAACATGTTTCTAAAATTTTAGTGCTACGTGGTATCGCTTATGATTAACTCTACGAGTACTTCTAAATGTTAACTAATGTTAATTGGTAATTTCTCCTTTCCGAATTTTTCCTTTTCCAAATTTACAATAATGGCTTTTTCTAAATAAGTGCAAAAAACCTTAAATAATTATCATTTATGTACCTAACATATAAAGCTTTGAAAATTATGTTTAAATATTTATTCTTAACTGTAGCTTGTCTGATATAATGAAATTGTTGACGTTTGATTTGAAAAGTTTTATGTAACCACGTAATCAGTTTGAGAAATCAAAAATCCCTAACATATTTTTAAATTGGCAGATTTCTTGAGTTTAGGTTGGTAGCTAATGTTTTCATGCGGCCATGTTAAGGTCTTCTAGTTGTCCGTTGTTCTTTCGTTAAATTTGTTCGTTAATAAATTGATGGAATCAGCTTTTAAATTGGAGAACAATTTTGTGCTGTAATATGCGTTGATAATTTGTGATATTAACTGCTGTATGTCGTAAATGTTTTGGCACCGTTTTGACCCACTGAAACAGTGTGACGTAGTCGCAATTAAATCTGGTACAAACAATTTTGAATTGTGTTGATTTAATAAATTTGCTAACATCGAAAACAAGAATATATAACATTAGTGAATTGTGTTACTTAAGGCGCATTTACTTAAAATGTCTTGTAACGGTTTAGTTTTATGAAAACCATAACCGCCTACAGTTTAAAAAAAGTGTACTTACACCTACATTTTGTGTAGGTTATAAACTATGCATTGACATTTACAGTATGACACTACTTTGTAACGGTTCTTGATTACCTATTCCACATTTTTCTTTGCTTTCAATTTATCGTCAAGCATGGATTTGTTCTACGACGACGTTCTCATTAATGCAACTGAATTCATTAAAGGTAAGTCCTATACACAGCGCTGTCCAATTTAAATACTATATTTATCATTTGTTGCAGATCGGTTTTTCTTTATTTCAATAAGAACCGAGGAAGAGCCAAAATCCACCACATGCACGCATTACTTTGATATTGATTCAGACTTGGTATACGAGAGTTTTTTCAATGATTTTGGACCTTTGAACATTTCTATGCTCTACCATTACTGTGTCAAACTCAACAACAAACTGAAGTCACCTGCTTTACAGAGGAAGCGAATTGTCCATTATACTACATTTAATGATCAGAAGCGTGTTAATGCTGCGTACTTGGCTTGTGCATATGCTGTAAGTTATGGCATATTTCTTTATTAATATTGCATCTACTAACAACTGCATTATTTTTGTATACAGTTAAATTTTATCTAGAGTATTTATGCACTTAATGAATTTTTCCTAGCCCAGCAAGCATGTTTAACAGTTTTATCATGTACATAAACCTTTTAAGGTAATACATAACTATGTATACCAATGCACATTACAAACATAAACCAGTCATTTTTCTATTACCCATTGTATTTTAGCAAATTTGTTTGTTCAAAATTAAAATTAAATTATCTACAGCTTTAAATATGAAAATACAGCAAACCGTGTGACTGCTTTATGTAGCTAGGAAAACCCATTATTTGCACATTAGTCAAATGAATTAATTTATTATTTAGACAAACAAACAGCTAACTTTAAGATTAATAACAAAGCTTGTGTCATCTACAATAAAGTAGAAAAGAACATTTTTTAACTTTACATTTGCCAGAATTCATTAAGTAAAAATTCTAAATTTGATTGCTCACTTTTATGTATCTACTCTATAAAGCCTCATTTACACCATATTATAGAGTTTACTTATTTAAAAAATACATAAATCATTCCGTATACTGAATTTTATATATACAGTATAACCTCAATAATCCACGCACCTACTAATACCAAGTTCTCTAAAATATATCGTAATACGATTTAATAATAATATTTTATACATGGCATCTTTCTGTTCATGGATCAGAGCTTGGCATAATATTTTACATAAAATATCTTCACATCAAAAGTTTATTTAGTAATGTTATATAATAATAGTCTCAATTTCTATTGTGGTGCTAGATGTTTTTCAGCAAATAAATTTAAAAAAATTTTAAAAACAGTTATTTAAATATTGCATTATTTAGGTTATACAGGTTATCCTATAAGTTCAGATAAAACGCCTTGTAGCGTTGTTCAGCAGTGCATACTGAACACAAAACAGCTCAAATATTTATTTTTCGCAGGCTAGTCGTTTCTTCACATGAGTTTGAAATTCGAATGCTGTTTATCTTTAACAACAAAGCTAAACTAATAGATATTATCGATTAAAGTGGTTCTTCGTCAATAAATTTAAGATATTACCAATAAAAAGACATCTGCACGAGTTCAAATTGCAGATTTTTGATCCTAAGATTTTGTTAAAAACACGAGATTTAGATATGGCATCCAGGCAAATCTGAGCAAGGCTAATAGTAGTTTCTATTTAATGTGACACTGCTGTACCGAATTTTACAGTTGTCAAACACATTTTTCTGTTCTTTTTTGTAAATTCTGTTTCACTTGCATTCATGGAATACACGTTTGCTGAGTAGACTGACATGATTTGGATTCTTGGAGAGGTTGGTGGTAATTGTAATGCAGTGGCCATGCTAAATGCTGAACCCTATCCAAATAGGAGATATTCAAACCACACAGTTATTAAACGAACTGACCAACGACTATGAGAGAGAGGAAGTGTTGGTCTAAAAAGAGGTGGTGGTGTCGTCTTCTTATGGTAAGACAGCCCAATATTGAAAAAAATGTGTTAGATTTAATTAAACTGGAACCTACGAGAAGCGTACGTGGTATTTCTCGAATTGTAGGCATATCAAAGTGGATTGGTTGTTGGGCTGTAGCTTGGCCGCCAAGTTCTCCGGATCTGACGCCCTTGAATTTTATTTAAGGGATACCAGAAAGATTTGCTATATCTCACACCAGTGAACAATGCGGATGATTTAACAAATTGTATCAACCAAATGGCTGCAACTTTAAATGAACACATGCTCCGAGAACAAAGTTCAATTGCAGTGAGTTGTGCAGAATGTCATAATGTTGGTGGTGGTCATTTTCATTTCCATTAATTTAAAAATTTTAAATTCTGATTTGTTTCGGTCCGTTATTTTTATTCTTTTTGTTCATAAGTAATTTATATTTAGGTACTGAAAAGGATTGGTAACTACTTTATTCAACTGTGGATTAGGCCTATTAATATAAATTATGTAATAAATATTTTTTAATAGTTTTCCATAGTAATTGCAAAAATATTTTCCGTAGAGCATGCACATGCATATTACACAGTTGCCAAGTTTCCACTTCATTTCGTGCTTCGTGTGAAGAAACTAGCCTGTGAAAAATAAATGTTTTAGCTGTTTTATATTTAATATGCACGCGTTTTATCGCGAGTTATGGGACACCCTGTATATATAAATAACGTTCACAAAAATTTTGTGATCATGGCAAAAGTAGGTCAGTTTAACCAAACAAATTGGTGCTAGAGATTTTATTTATTACATTAGTTATTCTATCATGTATTATAGATTTTGAAGATTATGTTTCGGATGTGAAATATTTATGCTAATTACATTTAGGCTGATCAAGATTGTGGTAATTGTAGCATACTTCAGTGTATGGATTAACACAACTTGAAATAATTGATGGGAAGTCCCCGGTAAAGTATTCACAAGAGTCTATAAATATCATGATGTAATTATACCAGTTTTATAAGGTAGTTGTAACAGCATGGTGGTGGAAAGGATAACCATTAATATAGTGAATTAGTAATAAAATTGCTCATTATTTATGTAAGAAGTATCTATGAGTCTATAAAGATCAGGATGTAATTACATCAGCTGTATAGTTAAAGATGCATAGAATTGTGAAGAGCTTTAGGTTTCACCATTAGCAGTAGAATCATCTATTTTTATTGTCTGTTAGATAATTCAAATGCAGAATTTTACCTAAGAAAATTAGTTTCTGTGAATATATTTATTCTTTGAGGAGTTAATATGTATTATGTAAATACTTTTTCAGTGGATGTTTTCCCCTTTCTAAATAATTTCAATTTCTTTTTTATTATGTTTTAAGTATGGAATTTGGATATTTATTTGTATAAATTAGAGCTGCATAGCAAATCTTGAAATATGGTCGTAAGTATATGTATATTTATATGATACTCTAGTGACCCAAAAAATATCAGTAAATATAAAACTGTTGGAATTTAGCTTGTTTTTCTTGTGATATTTCTTACATCAATTTTACTTGTGTGTGTTTTTACATTTTCAGTTGTAGAAGTATTATGCACATACCATAATTTGTTATGTTGTATGATATTTGAAGATACTGGTCCATACTATATTTGCATAAGTTTTACATCCAGGGTGGTTTGGTTTTTTAAATGTGTCTGTTTTATATTCAGTGCTTTATACTCTTTTCATTGACGTAATACTTTTTATACTTGTCTTATGTAAATAAAGAGGATTTGTATTTTATTTCAAACAGATTACAACTTAACTTACATTTTGCATATGCTTACATACAAACATTTTTGAGATAAAAGAAAATTAGGAATTTTAGGAAAGTATAACAAGATAAACAATTGCTGTTTTGTTTTTTGTAGTTCAGTTGTTTTCCGCAAGAGAGTGTTTTTCATCCTATTTAAAATAAAAAACGCCTATATTTTAATTTTTTTTAAATAAATTAACAAGTGCTATGTCACTGAAAAGACAAAAAATAAGCAAAATTTAAAGTGGAGTGGGTGTGTGCTTACTTGTATGTGGGGGTATGTGTGTGGGTGGGCGAATGTTAGTATGTATGTGTGTGTGTGTATGGGTTTGTATGTGTTGGCCACATAGCCAAATGCTATTGGTGCCATTCAAATAGTCCCCAAATTTGGGCAATACAGCTTTGGATCACTACTAGAGCGGGTATCCCTTTTATTGGAACAAACAACAGCGACAGTCATGCACTTCAAAGCCGTTGGTAGGTGGTAGATCAAGTCAAGAGGTGTTGGCACGACCTGAAAACTCTGACACCTGGCTCCATCTCTGCCATACGAATAATAATAATAGTATATATGTAATGGCCTTCATCAGTTTTAGCAGTAGTGTTGCAGTAGAAATGTATGTAACATGCAAAAGCATGAAGGATATATACGTGGATATATCAGTGGTTAACGAAGCAGTTAGAAATTAGTTTGTTAAATAGAGCTCACATTGTTGATAGGAATTATTTCAAGTTTCTTATCATCAGTGTGAGTTCTATATTGCAAACAACAAACATTTCCAAGAAGCAAGAAGAGCAAAATTTGGAGTCAAAGACTAAATCTGGTTTAGTATTTGCTACTTTTTAGAACTTGTGGCATACACCATTGATGAATCTCACTTTGTATATTAGAGTATTAAAGTAAATTTGTAAGTACTTGCCCAGCCTTCGGAGAATAATCTATATTTTTCTCATCAACTGAAGAAATCTATGTACAATCTTAACTAGAAATCATGTATAGAGGAAGTTGCTAGTAATGAGAAAAACCATGTATTCATGTTAAATGGTGAGACCATAGTGGGGTTCCAACTCTTGATCCGTGTGCATTGGACCTATGTACATCATTATTTGAATCAGACTATTGTTTACTCGTAAATTGTAATTTTTGGTATTGGAGTATCAGTAATAGGACATTTCTACCAAATTTATTTTTATGTTTTTAAAACGATCTTAAACTATATTAATAGTAAGGGAATGATAGAGTAGAATAGACTGTATAAAACAGAATAGTAAACTATAAAAGCAGTATTTATGTTATTTAAATATTTTCCTTCAGCATCTGTTAATTCTTTTGTTTATTTTCAGATTATATACTTAAATTACACACCAGAACGAGTAAATGAATTATTAGCAGTTAATAATTCTGAACCATACATCGACTTTCGTGATGCATCTATTGGGATGCCTTACACTATCAGTCTTATGGATTGTTTGAATGCTGTTTATAAGGGTCATAAGTTAGGATTTTTCAATTTTGAAGATTTTGATTTTCTAGAGTATGAACATTATGAGGTAATTACGATTTGTAATGTAAAATTGTATGTGGAAGTATATGTAACATTCATTATTTACTGCAAAATGTTGGAACAAAATTTGACGATTAGTAAAAGATTATAAGTAATAAATTCTCAAAAAAATTACATTATTGCCCTAATGTATTACTTCGTGAAAAATTAAATTACAAATTAACATTTAAGGACGAGTAGAAACTATAATAATTAAGGAATTCTGACAAAAATGTGCAGCTCGTGTACTGATTTATTATTTATTGAAAAATGAAGTTTTAAATTAAAATATTTGAGTGGAAACTATCATGATTAATTAGTTCTAGCAAAATTTTAGGTTCGTACTCTGATTTATTAGTACTGAATAATGAATTTGTAAATTAACAACATTTTATAATAAGTGGAATTTTATATTATGCCCTTTAAAAATCGCATCAAAAAAGTTGTTATAGTTGTCAGTCAGTAATAAATTAATAATTAAATTGAATAAGATTTCATGCCGTTAACGTAAAATATTGCAGTGCATTGGTATGTGACCCTTATTTGTTGTGTTATCGTTCATAAGAGAAAGTAAAAGTCCTTGTAGGCGTTGGTGTCTACTTGCAGTGAACATGTGATTGGTAGTGTTTACAGATTTGTATTAATAAGATGTTTGCTAGTAAACATTCTATAAAATGCAACCATACAAAATCTATAAACATCAAAAATACACTTAAACCCCATGGTTACCATACAAGTACATGTTATGTTCTTTATATACAATGCAGACATAAAATGCCCTCCCCTCTACTATGGGGGTCGAGTGACACCTCATTTAAAAGGTATTTTAATTCTGCGTCTGATCCTTAAGTAAAAAAATATTCATCCAGAAAAAAATGACAGATGAAAAAAAAAACAAGTTTATGGAAAAAACTAAGAATTAAAGCAAATAAGGTATGCTTACGAAATGTTCACCATTGAAGAATGAAGAAGATTATAAAACACAACAAAACTTATTTTATACAACAAAAACTGAATAATAATACTATTTTAATAAATGTTCAAAGTGTGCTCCTTGAACTTCTTGGCAATAGAAAACTCTATCTAATATCTCTTTGCTTACTTTCTGGAAAGTTTCAACTCCGATATTTGCACAAGCCTCGTGTTATTTTACGTCGTAAATCCAAAACGAAAAAAACTTCCGATTTAAGATACCCCCACAAAAAAAGTCCAATGGAGTCAGGTCAGGGGATCGCGGAGGCCATTCTATTGGACATGACGACCAATCCATCGCCATTACATTGAGATAATTGCGAACTTGTCTGCTAAAATGCGGAGGACCGCCATCTTGCTGGAATATGATATCCATGTCAAATTCGTTTGGATTATTTTCAGCAATCTCGACTATTAACGGATTGATGAGGTTTTCCAGCATGTTTAAGTACAGTTCCCCAGTAAGGTTTTCGTCGATAAATAAGGGACCTACGATATGGTCGCCAAGTATTCCTATCCACACATTCAATTTTTGCTGAAATTGGGTGTCACCTTCCCGGAAAATATGGAAATGTTCATCGCACCAATATCTTACATTTGGTCTGTTAACAAACCCATTAAAAAAAAATGTACATTCGTCACTAAAACAGATACTGCGAAGATAGTATGGGTTTCTTGCAATGGTTTGGGTTATGGCCTCACAAAATTCAATGCGTCTATCTGGGTCATCTTCAATCAACCGGTGTAAAATCTTCATTTTGTATGGATGGAACTTATGCCGTTTTAAAAACTTTTTGACAGTGGTTGCCGATACATCACATTTGCAGCTACATGTAAAGTTGATTGCTGAGAATGTACTACCATTTCACCGACTATTTGAATTTGTTTGGCTTCTGAAATTGCGGGTCGTCCAGGGTTTTTCCTCTTTTGCACACTTCCAGCGTTAACAAATTTTCGGCTTCGTGAAAGTTTCCATTGGCTTCAGCAAAAATAAAAACTGCTTCAATTTTTTCCTGCAAAGTTGGAAGTTTCTTTCTTTCTTTCTTCGGACGTCCTTGTGCCATTACAGCATCGGACTTCTGGCCTTAATCCAATTCTTCCATCGTCTTCTGTCACCAGTCATATTCTTCATCTCCCCTATCATTTTCTCTCTTTTCTGCCCAATTTCTTTTATTCATCTTCCCACTTCTGTCTAGGTCGACTCACTTTTCTTGCTTCTATTACCCTTTTGTCATCCTTTCATGGTCCATTCTTGTAATATACCTGTACCAGTGTAATTGTCGTTTTTGTATTTTGTTTATTATTGGTTCTTGTTCGACTTCTTCCATTACCCTTTCGTTGGTTCATCTTTCCATTTTAGTAATGCCTGCAATTTTCCTCATATACAGTGCAACCTCGATAATCCGAACTAATTATTGCAAAGGACTGTTCGGATTACCGATTTGTTCGGATTATCAAAATAATATATTAAACATAAATAAAACACAAATATTAAAACATAAGCTTTATTTATTATGTAAACAAAGTAAAGAATATAAAAACTATCAAAATTAGCTAAACAATTAAAACATAAATTAAAATGCCGATATCGCAAATAAAGTAAAATACATACATGAAAATAACTTAGGTTTGACGCGTAAAAAAATTTGTAATTGTTGTCTGTTTTATATTCACTGCTATTTCGGCCCTCTTTTTCATTTCCTTCAGAAGAAGAATGTGATGGTCTGATTCGGAATTTTGTTCTGCCCATTTCAAACAACTGCCAAAACATTTCACTGCTTCTTTGTGAGTCACTCTATGTACCACTTCTTCAAATTCTCCTCAGATTCTTCTGACGTGGATTCCTTCTGCATGTTTTCTAGGATGTCATTGTCATTTAAAGTTTCCCAAGATTCTTCTTCTCCCGTTGCCCATTTTATGATTTCTTGGTTAGTAATGTTGCCAGCAATTTCCTTGGTCAATTCTGTAACTTTTTGTATGACTCCATCAATGCTTTCTAATTTATATTTTTGTGCTAAACTCGATAGAGGTATTTCATCTTCTTCTTCCCAGCTATCCATATTTGTATTAATCTCTGTAGTTAAAAGTGGGTTCCAAGATTTTCTTATAAGTTCTTCCTTAACATTTTGCCAGGCCTTGTGTAGACTAAGTACAACATCTTTTAAGTTAATTTTTTTAATTTCTGCAGAAAGATCTGATGTTTCAGACGCAATAATTTTACTCAAAAGATTCTTTCTGTAATTCAGTTTGATTGCCTGGATTACATTCTGATCCATAGGTTGGATCAAAGGAGTCACATTGGGTGGCAAAAACATAGCAAAGATTTGTTTATCTTCCGTGCACAAATTTTGTGGGTGCCCTGGGGCATTATCTAACAAAAGAACAGCCTTCGCCGGTAAATTCAGTTCCTTCATTTTACGTTTAACGGCCGGGACAAATTCTGTATAAAACCAGTCTTGAAAAATCTCTCTCGTCACCCAAGCTCTCTTTTGGCCTTTGTAGCTCACTGGGATATATGAGTTTCCAAAAGCACGCGGTTTTTTTGACTTACCGACCACTAGCAATTTTAACTTGTGAGATCCGGAAGCATTTGCGCACGGCATAAATGTTATTCGTTCTTTGCACATTTTTCTTCCAGGCGCAACTTCTTCCGATCTAGGAGCAAGTGTTTTTTGTGGTAACATCTTAAAAAAAAGACCACTTTCATCCGCATTATATATTTGGTCCAACGATAATTGTAACTCCTCAATTTTACTCAACAGAAGGTTTTTGAAAGGCTCCACAGCATTCACATCACTCGACAACTTTTCACCTGTTATAGATAACTGTCGGATTGCATATCTATGTTTAAAGTTATCAAGCCACCCTGAACTTGCTTTAAAATCACCTTTTTCATGAGTTTTGGAATAAAAATATTTAGCCTTTTCGCGTAACATTTCACCTGATATCGGGGTACCTACAAACATTAAACCCGGTTTTTACAAATCACAAACCTAATTTAAAAATTCACGCCTACCTTTAGACCTTTCTTTGAGAAACCATGTGTAAACAGCTTTATCTACTTCAGGAAACCTACTGAACTTTAGCGTTTTTCGTTTATTTCCACTCCTATCAGATGCCATAAAATGATCAATTATCTTGGGCTTCTTTTTTTATGTCGCAAACTGTAGCTTTTCCGACATTATATTTTTTTGAGAGATCTGTAACCGTAGCTCCGGACTAAACTTTTAATAATATCACATTTATCTTTTATGGATAACGTAATATGTTTGCGTTTTGAAGCCATTTTGGTTGTTAGCGTATGTGTACAATCGTTTCGTGAGACAGACTGAAACCAACGAATATTTGCTGAAACAGAAACCGCCAAACCGTATTAACACACGTGCTGATCAGCATAATCGGTATCTATGCCTGTGCAAGCGAATTGAGTTTGGCCTTGTGCCCATATTAATTTTTGCCGCGGCAGGGAAGCTTTTCCACCAGTTGTTCGGATTATCAAAATTTGTTCGGATTATAGCTTCGAGCGTTCGCGATTCGGATTAGCGGAGGTTCGGATTAACGCATATTCGGATTATCGAGGTTGCACTGTATATATAACAGTTATACAAGAAAAGATATAATGTAAGATAAAATATCAATTATTTTGCAATATATTTTATATTAAAAAATGTAAACCCGACCTCTATGTGGCCAGTATTTTTTTATTTTTTGACCAGATGGTCCAAAATCATTTTAATCAGGATGGTTTTAACTGGTTAAACCCAGACTCATTTTAATGAAGATGAATTTAGCTGGTTAAAACTGTCCAAAAAGTTGCTAACCCTAGTGTAGAGCGCTTATGATTGTAATGCCTTATTTACCTCATTATCTTGTACATGCAACGTTCCATTTGGTAGGATAATAAAGTGGGCATGGTTTCGTGAAACCTTATCTGAAAGGCACCTGATGTCCAAATCGTTGCTCCGTCCAGCTCGAAATGGAGACTGTGAAATAACTATTTCCTTCTTTTCTCGGTCACACAGAATCCATTCATCCATTGTTGAATCTGTGAACAAGTATTATACCTTGTAATAATAATTCCATCGGGTATCATTAGCTTTCCGATGGCTTATAGATTCAGAGCTGTAAAACATACCGAATTAAACTAACTAAATACATTTTGCAGCACTACAGCAATAATGAAGTTGGAATTAAATTAAAACTACTTCGTAGCAAACATGGACTGGCAAAAAAACCCACAAAAATCTAAAGCCCAATAATCTTTTCATATTTAAGTCAGTGACTACATTAATGGTTGTTGATTCAAGATATATTAAAAAAACAACTATACAAAGAGAGGGAAACTGCTAGTGCTAAACGACCTTGAATCATACCAAAAAAAAAATATTTAAATGTAACCGTTTTATAGGATAAAAGCTGAACTACTTGTAAGGTCCCCAACAAGCCAGAAGTAAAATACCTGCCTAATTTTTTCAAAAACCATACTAATACACTGTAAACAATAAGTACGCAACTTTGAGGTTATGTTCGTATATTTTGTTTCTGTTCCGTATAGCGAGCAAAGGATTTCAAACGGTGGATCCAGAGGTCGTGCAACGTGTGTACCACACGTAAGGGGTTCAATTCAGGGGCGGCCGAAGGATGCGACCACAGTATATTTATGAATAAATCAAAGCAATATTATTAATAATTTCACAATTTACATTACTGTTGGCTTGCTGTATATTTTGGAACCGAAAAATTTTATAAGCGTTAGAAATAACAATGTGTTAACGTTACCTCAACCAATATATTTAAAGAAGTTTTGCCTAAAAATAGGAACTGATGGATCTAGAATAAATAATTCTCACAACACTTATCTTTTTTTTTTTTTTTTTTTTTTATTTTATTTAACACCATTATATTTACAATCTGTCCACTAGACAATAAGTAATTGTTTGGACAGTTATTACAGATATGTACATACAAATAAATAAATAATGACATGCAGGAGATACTTCCAGTGAAGATTCTCCTTTATTATATGTATCTTAGCGAGGATACTGTGGGAACATAGATTACACATTGAGTCTAATTGTCATTAAGTAAACCTAATTAAATCTGGCCATTAGGTCGTTAGGCTTAAATTTCTTTAACCGTTGCACTGCACCAGTGGGTTCAAATAATGTTCGCGCAAGCACATTGGGGTGCACTACAGTTCTAGCACAGTAATTAACACTAAATCGCTGAATTTCTTCTTTAATGGTAGGTATGTTTAAGTCTTCTGCTATTCTGGTGTTCGGAACATACCAGGGGGCGTCGACTACTAGTCGTAGTACTTTATTCTGGAAGCGCTGTAGGATTTCCAAGTTACTCGCTGTGCCCCACAGCTGAATCCCATAACTCCATATGGGTTTAAGGATGACCTTGTACAGCAGCAGTTTATTTTCGAGTGTGAGTTGGGATTGCCTCCCAATTAACCAGTACATTTGTCGTAACTTGAGTCCAAGTTGCTTCCGTTTCGTGAAAATGTGCTTTCTCCAAGTTAAGCGTCGGTCTATATGGAGTCCAAGATATTTGGTGTCGTCTGCTTGTGTAAGTTGTTGACCATTTAGCGTCACCGGTGGGCAGGTGTTGCGATTTAATGTGTAGGTGACATGCACTGATTTTAATTCATTGGCTTTGATTTTCCATTTAAGAAGCCAAGTTTGGAGTACGTTTAAGTGTTCCTGAAGGTGTTGTGATGCAACTATGGGATCTTGATGTACGGCGAGTATAGCGGTATCATCTGCATATGTGGCAACTGTAGTGGTGTTGGTGGTTGGGAGATCGGCCGTGTACAGGAGGTAGAGTAGAGGTCCTAAAACACTGCCTTGTGGTACTCCGGACTTTATTGGTAGCAGGTCTGTAGATGCATCTTGATATTTTACGAAAAAGTGTCTT